>PVJH01012560.1:0-63938 GCA_004026705.1 Nesogale talazaci | reverse complement strand
CAATCCCAACATGTAAGTCTGGAACTGTTTTCCTAAAGATTCCGTTGGATCAGCTGACCAGACAAAGTACTGAACTAAAATTTCCTCTGGAACACTATGTGTGAGCCCTTCTTTCCACAAGCTTTTCCTCCTAAGTGAGCATCCAAGCTCCTGGAAGAACCGGGATGCTGCTCTGACACCTCTCCCCTTTATTGGTCCTCCAAAGGAGGGCCTCTTACCCGCTTAATCATTCACCTCATAATAACATCTCCTTTCCCCAGAGGAACTCAACTAGATTTCTTTTGTTAAAATCTCATTAAAGCCTGCTTCAGCCTGTAATAATGAGTTAGTAGGTGGCAGGGCTCTTTGTGGGGTTCGCTCGTATTCCTTCTCAGGTCACACCATCATTTCCTTATCTCTAAGGCCTCTAGAGTTGGCACTGAAGTATAGCAGACGTGGCCAGCCTGCCACGTTCTCTGCGGGGGCAGCACCTGTTCATTAGTTGCTACCTAGGCAGCTTGAAAATGTGAGTCTGCTGAGAAAAATCAGGCCACTTCTCCAGGCTCTTTCCTCGCTCTGGGTTTGAGCGAATCCTGCCTGCCCACAGTCTCTCCTTCTGGTTGGGTTGGGTCTACACAAAATCTCCATGAAAGACGGTGCTAACGTGATCAGATGTCACACTTTTGGCAAGACAGTTCCGATTTTTAAACAATTTTTCCCATGTCCCGTGGCATTTTTAAAAAGTCCTGATTTTTGGAAAGAATGCACAACAAGCTAGGGAACAGTGGGAGAACGGGAAGAGAATATACCCCCTCTACCCCTCCCCGCCCCGTCAATGGTGTCCCACTTTACCAATGTTAACCTCTGGTCACTTTATCATGCCCACCCAAAAGCATCAGCTAAAGCCTTTTTCTGAGGACTGCCACTGAGCCTGACTGTGGGGAGAGCCATCTAAGACCTTACGGAGTTGCTGTGGGCACCACATGAAATTACAGAGGGAGCTGTGGAGAGGAGGCAAGGGAGAGGGAAGGGTTGGAAGTACTTTGGGTTCTGTGGTCTTAATCTAAAATGGGCCAAGAAGTACTCTACCAGGCTGAGAATTCTCCTTACACAATAAAAAAAAAGCAGGTGGAGTGGACAGGAAGCAGTCAGGAGGGCATGACAGCACCTGTCAGTGTGTGTCTGTTGTCAATCAATCAATGAGTCCTGACTTGTGTGCTCACCCATCCCTCTCTGATGGTCATAGGGTCAGTGGGAGAGAAAGTGGAATTCTAGAAATACCTCAGGCACTCTGTAACATTTCTTTATTAAGCATTTATTTTGCCCCAGTGTCTCTTGGAAAATCCAAGATGGTAACGTGGGTATAGCCCTTCTTCTCCATGTAAAGACGAGGAGGCAAAGAGCTACGTGATGAGTGAGTGTTGGAACCAACATGTTCTGACGATTAGTGAAACTGAAATGATTGGTAGAAGACATGACTCACTCACCCCCTCAAGCTGCCAAGGAACCCTCGTGCTAAAGAAGAAGAGCTGGGTTTGCCTCACCTCAGCACCCTCGCCTTCATTCTTGCTTTCCCTTCCTAAACTCAACGGTTTCTGGCGGGAAGTATACCATGAAGATACTTTTTAAAGCTATCACCTTGACCAGCTGCGTATGTAAGCTGTATGGAAGGTACCTTTTGCAAAGTGTTCTACATTTGCACGTTCCCTAATGACAGAGACAGGGATTTCTGTTTCATACAAGACTGAGAAATAGAGCAAAATTGTCTTCAAAATCACTTTGCTTACCATTCTAGAGCTACTACCCACACCTTCTCCCAGATGGCTTTCCATTATCTGGTCCACAGGGTCCCAGAGGCTGCCCATTTTTCAGCCTGCCTTCCATGGAAGCTCCTTAATAAGAAAGGATTTCAAATGAATGTTTGCTGACAGTGCTTAATGGGGCCAACATATAGAGTTATGCATGATACAGTTCTAGGAAGCTCAATGCATGATACGTCTTAAAGCAATGCATGATACGTCTCTAATTGGGCATAAGCAAAGTCCAGAAGTGAATCTGAAGTGGTAGAATTTTGGTCATCAGTTGAGCTAATGAGAGGTTTCTGAGAAGGACTAAAGGAAACTTTCTCAGTCCTTCAAACAAGTAGACAGCTGTTTCTCCTGCTGGTTTAGAGGACTGTTCTGACTTCCAGTGTAATCTCATAGGCAATTAAAGTCAATCCACATTACCATTAAAACACACACACACACACACACACACACACACACACCCACACACACACCCCAATTGACATTAGGTGAGAAGATAGCATGTGTCAACCGTTTCCCCTGGGTGGTCCTCTCTGTAGACCTGCAGCTTTTCTCCTCCACTAAGGTTCACTTTCCCCAAGAGATTTTATATAAGAAAGTCATTTGAGCTTGTTGAACTTGTGGGGTATTTTCTACTTTGCAAGAAAACACTTTTGGTGAAGTAGCCAGCTCTTTGGAATGCAAAACCTTAGCTTGAAGTTGCTTGGGTGGAAATTTTTAACAAGCAGTGCCCTCACTTACAGAGCCACCCAAAATGTGCCTTTCCTAATGCGTGTGTTCCCACAGAAGCTAATAAATGGATATTACTCTGATAGGGACACATCCTATTACTCAGTTTGATCTAAACAACATTGGCAAAGACCCATTTGCAGCACTAGCAAATGGCTGAATTCATTACGTACCGAACCATGAAGAATACCCAGATGGATGCAGAGTGACACAGACAGAGCACTTGTCTCCGACGGATGACAGGGCTTCCAGGCCCCCGCAGCCAGTATTGCTGCAGGCCTTCCCTTTGCTCCTGTGGTGTTCCACTCATCAGAAGTCACCCACTGCTCCTGCCACTCTGATGACACCTTGTTATTAAGGAGACAGAGAGAGGGAGTTGGGTGCGAAAATGGAATCATCTCTGGGTTTAGGTGGGCAAGGGGGATGATGTGCAGCAGAAGATGAAAGAGTTGTCAGCTAAGCACACCTGCCATCATTCACTCTGCTAAAATATAGGTCAGCATGGTGTCATCGGTTGTGTGTGATCCTCATGTATTCTTTGGCTTTAGGGGCTCTCTGAAGGACATTTGGTCTGTTCCCTGCCTTGGAGCAGAATTGTAGCCACTTCCAAACCAGCCTGGATTGAGAAAGCTTCACTGGAAGAAGACTGCATAAGCTTCACCCTGTCACCCTTGTATATAGAACAGATATGAGAGATTTGAGGAGAGTGCCTTTGAGAAAGAGCACCTTGCTCTCCCTTTGAGAATTCCAGTGGTGGACTCAAGGAGTCTTCAGATGAGAACCTCACCACGGGGAGCATCAAATGACTCTGCAGGCCCACCAAGCAGTCCCTCCAGCAAACCCTTCTTGGCCTGAAGCTACCTCCATTTTCCTGATGAGGGTTAGATTGTTCAAAAGGGAAATCGAATAATAGGAAACTGAGAATGGGAAAGAGAGTGTATGCGGGCACATTCTCTATGCTTATATTTGAGGCGTCTGGGAGGCCGAGACTCTCGTGGAGGGAAGTCTTCACATTCGTGAGTTGGAGATGAATTCCGGTCGCATTCTCCGAAGGAAAGCTTTAAGAATGCCAGTCTTAAGATGCTGCTGGCAAGCACATGGTTTGCAGCTATACACTTGAAAGTTAACTGCTTCAAGCAAATCTGATTGAAGACTGTCTGCCATCTGCCATCAAAAGCAATCAGATCATCGCCCTGAGTATTACCCACTCCCTTCTGAGGAGGATCATAGTTTGCTACCCTGGAGACTAGTTCAGAGACACTTAGGGCCAAGCTACCTCAGAGATGTCCACCATTAAGGAGCCAACTTAACTCTAGAACACACGCCCACCTTGTTTTCTATGTACCTTCCTGCTACGTGCATGCCCCTAGCACATCCCCTTCCTATTATGTATGACTTGACTTGCATGCCTGAGATTCTATAAGCCTGTGAGGAAATACATTCACACACACTGTGGTTCTGGTCTCCATGGAAGAGGTGGGCCCTTCCATGCCTTGTCTGATGTTTTTATAATTTACCCTTCAATTACACAACTGCCCCTTAGGACCCAATAGTTTGTGGAGGCTGGTCCCCGACACAATCTTACATTTCCCAGTTCTTTCCAATGTATTAAAAAATTGCCAGAATGTTCATTCTTTTAGAGTGTTGTTCCAACTGGCAGCAGATTTGCCCAATGCAATGTATCTTTTGACTTCTTGGCTGGTCTATCTATGACCGTTGCTTGTGGATTCCAACACAATGAAATTCTTGACAGGTTCTGGGGTCTTCCTTTATCATGATGCTGTCTGTTGGTCTAGTAGTAAGGATTTTGGTTTCCTTTACATTGAGTTGGGAGTCACACTTCCTCCGCAAGCTGAAAGGCCTCTTGGCTTTTAGCAAGCACGGCTGTGTTACGTGTATAGCTAATTGTGTCAATGAGCCTTCCTCCAAGCCTGACACTGAGTTGTTCATATAACCCAGCTTCCTGGACGATTTGCCCTGCATACAGGTGAATAAATATATTGACAGGCAACAACCTTGATAAACTCCTTTTCTGAGAAACTGACAGATGAGTGGTAGCCCTTGGAAGGAGCAGTCAGGAGATCTAGCAATGTATTGCATTGGGAAAATCTGCAACAAAAGATTTCTCTAAAGCAGGGGTTATCCAATTCATAGCCATAGAGAAATTAAAGTCCTGAAGTAGTAGTAATGCAAATAAGGTTATGGTTGTGGGGCATCACAACACAAGGAACTGTTTTAAAAAGTCATGGCATTAGGAAAGTTGAGAACCACTGCTCAAAAGTGATAAAAAGCAAAGACAACACTTTGAAGACTAAGGCACACCTGACCTAAGCGGTGCTGCTTTGAAATGCCTCATATGCATTTGAAAGCTGGGCAATGAATAAAAAGACCAAAGAAGAATTGATGTCTTTGATTTATGGTCCTAGTGAAGATTATTAAATATGTATACCACTGACTGCCAGGACAATGAACAAATCTGTCTTAGAATACGGCTGGAATGCTTCTTAAGAGCTAGGGTGGTGGGATTTCATCTCACATAGTGGGCCCATTCCTAGAGAAGGACCTCATGCTTGCTAAAATGGCGGTCAATGACAAAGAGCAAGACTTTAAGGAAGAGGAAGTGACCCCGTGACTAAAAGACTGGGCTCAAACATGGGAACAATTATGAGGCTGTAATAAGACCGGGCAGTGTGTCATTCTGTTGTACATGGCGTTGATATGAGCTGGCAGTGACTCAACAGCATCTCAGAACAAGTGTATGAATTAGGACGGCCTGGTGTAGTGGTCATGCCTTGAGCTACTAGCTGCAAGGTCACTGGTTTGAAACCACCCATAGCTTTGAGGGAGAAAGATGGGAAGTTCTACTCTCCTAAAATATGATAGTCTTGGAAACTCATAGAGGAAGTTCTATGACCTTGTCCTATAGTATTGGTATGAATTGTCATGGACTGGTGGTAATGAGTTTTGAGGGTGTGGGGTTTTCTTTTTGGGCAGTGGAGATGTGGGGTGGGAGGGTTTCTGCAATTCTATGCTCAGTTGCTAACCAAAGGCTAATGATTTGAAGTCACCATTGGCTCCTTGGAAAATCAGATGTGGAGATCTCTTCCATAAAGACTGCAGCTTAGAGATCCCTACATGGAGGTTCTGTCTGCTCTCTGGAGTTACTGTGACCCTCAGTGGCAAGAGGTTTATGCTAGAACCAGGGTCAGGTAAGTGACTGGTGCTTGACTCCTAGCCGCGAGGTTGGTGGTTCAAATCCACTCGGATCTCAGCTGGAGAAAGCCTAGAAATCTGCTTCCTTAGACTCACAGCCAAGAAAACGCGAGAAAGCCGTCCTCTGTAGCACATGGTGCAGCTCTGAGTTCAGATCAGCCCCAGGACGTGGATCTGGTCTCTCTCTGCACCAGGCACTCTTCTGGAGGGCACAGAAGACAGACTCTGTTTTGATCACATGGAACTTAGTTTCTAAGGAAGGAGCTATTCAGTCAAGTTGCACATACTGCTGCTGAAAAGGGGGCTAAAGATGGAGAAATAAAAAGGGAAGCCCTTTAAATTCTCACTTCAGATTTGGATCAAAGTAAAATGGTAGGCCCTGAAGGTGCTTGACCACTCCTGAAGGGAAAAATCTCTGCTGTGATAAACAGAGTGCTTAACAGTGTTCTAGGGGCTTCCTGAGGCTGCCAGCTGCCACACTTGTTTCCACAACCCCCTCCTTTCCCTCGTCTAGGCAGAATCCTTATTCTTAGAGGGTAGTTGCTCAACAGGGTATTTGACAGAAAACCATCTTTTGAAATGAATTCACATTAATGTATGAATGACTAATTAAGCCAGAATTCTCAAAGGACATTTTTTGCCTTTTTGAAAGTGAATCCATGACACACAGAATCCAGGAACAGGAGTGGGAATAGTGATACCAGAAGGGTAGGGAGAAGAGGGGGGAAAGGACGGGAGAAAGAGGGAATCTATCACAATGATCGACATATCACCATACACCCCCTCTACAGGGGGAAGAATAACAGAAAACATGGGGGAAGGGAGACAACAGTTGGTGTGAGAAATGAAAATAATAACAATGTACAATCTATCAGGGGACGATGGGGGTGGTGGTGGGGGGGGGAAGCTGATACCAAGGTCTCAATAGAAAGTAAATGTCATGAAAAGGATGAGGGCAACATATGTACAAACATGTCTGATTCAATTGATGTATGGATTATGATAAGAGTTTTATGATCCCCCAATAAAATGATTTTTAAAACAATACCTGGATTGTCAGCATCAGTGTAAAGCAGGGAAAGGCAGGCGGGGTAGAAAACATTTCTTCTGAGTGGTAAACTATGAGTTCCTTGAGTGCTGAAACCATTTCCTTTTGGGGTGCTAAATTACAGAGCCTCATCAAATGGGGGCCTCATCAAGCTTTGCTGAATGACGGAGAAGAAACACAGAAAGAGAGAGGGTGGGAGGGGGTAGGGAGAGAGTAGGAAAACAAGTCAAGGGTGGGACAGAGAAGGTGGGAAGAAAAGAGGCAGAGGGCTAAGTAGAGAAAAAGACAAGCAGAATGAGAGAGAACAAGAAAGCAACAGGGCCCAATTAAGGAACAATTCTGGCTTCTTCCACGGGTGGGGCCCTCAGAGTGGCTGGAGCCAAGAAGAAAATGTTTCTCATAGAACAAAAGAAAAGAAAGAAAAATTGCTGCTGCATCCAGGTGCCAAACAGAATGAAGTCAAGAAATGCTGAGCCCTAAGGAATGATATTGATCAAAACCATAAATCTCTATTATCTAGTGCAAAGGAAATGACTCATGACAGACCATGGGCCACCAGCAATTAGCCTCCCCACAGGGCCCTGGAACACGGAGGGATGGGTCCACCACCATCCAGCAGGGACAGGAAGGCAGGAACTAACCCTGTTAGGGTTATAAACATTGATCTCTGTAGATGCAATCTAATTAAAGAGTCTGCACTCAGCCACAGAAGGCTGCAGTGGAATTTTCCACCAAAGCCACACTAAAATGAAAACCCGAGAGAGAAGTGGAGGTCAGAAGGTAGAAATTGAAGACCACCAATTTTCTTTAGAATTTCAGGAACCAGAAGGAGAAACCTTTTTTCGACGGCAAAAGAAGAAAAATGTAACATCAGATGGGGTCTACAGGGGCCTCAGAGACCAAATGTGCCACAATTCAGAGCAAAACAGGTCCTGGGCAGTGGGATCTTGGAGTGATATCAGACAAGAACCACAGGGAATTAGCATCATTTTGCCAAATGGGTCCTTCAGTCGGTATAGTTATGTTATACACCTGTCTGCTTTTGACAGATAAAGCAGAAAGATTTCTGCTCAATGATAATGAGCACCTTTATGTGTTCATTTTTTCAAAGCTATTTATTTACTTATTTTACAAAACAACCTTATCACTTTCAAAGTATTCTCCATTACATGTAAGACATTTATTGAATCTGTGATTCTATACTTGGAAACATCTTTTAAACTCATCTTTTTGGATGGTTGACGGTACCAATAACGGGCATCTTTAAATGCGGCTTTAACCTGTACCAACGGTCTAGCTACCTGACGACCACAGAGATGAAAGGAACTGGAACTCCGCAGGAGTGCACAACCCTCCCCTGTCAGGGCAAACACAGACACAACGAAAACCCGCACACCACTGTCATCCTAGGAGTCTATTAGGATGCACGATGACCCGAACAGCTCCCCGGGACCGTCCCCCACAGCCCCCGCCGGGTTCCCAAGCTTTCAATCTTTACAGAAGTAGACTGCCACGTCTTCCTCCCATAGGACAGCTCGAGGGTTCAAACAGCAGACTTTTCTGTTGCCAGCCAAGCGCGAGAGCACTCTCTCCCCACAGCCACGCACTGTCTGCATCCAGAGCCGGACAGAATCTCAACCCCATCACTCACTGGTTTCATGTCCTTGACCAAGCGACTCAATCTCAAATCCTCCATTTCCTCACCTGCAAAGTCAGGGGCTGTGAGGAGAGGAGGGAACGTGATCAGACTTGATGAGCACCCCTGATGGTGTGGGAGCTACACATTGTGCCGAAATTGGAAAAGTGGACCTTTCAAAACCACCAGCGGCTCCTCTCTCCAGGCACGCAGTCTTGGACCCCCGCAGGGGGCGGGTCACTCTGAGGCAACCTTGACTCAGTGGCTGAGTTTTGAATATATACTTGATGAGGAGCTTTCTTTAAGTCCAGCCGCTAACCAAACGGTCCGCGAATTACTCTCTGGGGCCATTCTCTTCCACGCTCTGGTGTCCCTGTGATGTGGACTCACAAAACAGCAGCATGTACCTTACAAAGCAAAACCAAGCACTCCCAGGTGTCTGTCCTCCCCGGGATAAACGTGCTTGAATCGGATCTGCTCTTTATTCCTCCTAAGCACGTAGCTTCAGGTCTCACCCCCACTGCTAGGGCCTTGCTCCCCCAGCAGAGACAGACCGACTCCCCAGTAGGCTTGCATCCACATGTGGAGGGGACAAGATTCCACCACAGATTCTGGGCGGAGGGGCAGGAGGAGGGAGGGGAGATTCAGTCTAATTCACGCCGTAACAGTGCCCAGGTCACACATTTGCAAGTGTTGGAACTCTCACTTGAGAGTCCACAGATCCTACCTGTGCTGCTAGTCATCGACCAACAAAAACCAACTTCCCTGCCACCCAGTCATGGCTGACTCCGTCACACAGGACACCACTTTCCCCGTGGGTTTAGGAAAACTCAATGCCACCAGGTTAAAACACAAAGTAAGACCGGTAAGGCTTCTCCAAGACCATAACTGTTCACGGGAGTAGAAAGAAAGCCTGGCCTTTCTCTCTTGGAGAAGTCACGGTGGTTTCGAAATGCTGATCTTGCAGTTAGTAGCCCAACTTGTAACCACTGCAATGCAGTAACCCTGTAGGAGAGTATAAAACTGTCCCTGTGAGTTTCTAAGGCTAACTGCTTAGGGGAGTCGAAAATCTCATTTTTCTCGAGCAGAACTGCTAGTGGTTTTGAACTTTAGACCTTGCAGCTCATATGCCAAATGCATAACCAATAAACCATCAGTGTTCCCATAGCAAGACCCAGAAAAGTTGCCTTCCTGTTAACTTTCCACCTAAAAGACCGAGGGATTCTGACAAGAAGAATTGATGCATTTGAACTGCTGTGCGGGGAAGAATATTGAACGCTCTATTGGTTGTAAATTGGGCATTGATCCCAAAAGACCGAAGTTCAAAACCACCAGCTGCTCCCTGGGAAAAGACGGGGCTTTCTGCTCCCATATACAGTTAGAGTCTTGGAGAAGCCTTACTGGCTTTACTTTGTGTTTTAACCTGGTGGCATTCAGTTCCCCTAAACAGAAGAAGAAACGCCAAGGCCAGCCTCCATGTCTCCGTAATCGCCAGCTTCCCTACTTCCCTAAACAGGAGTCTTGTGTCTGTCTGCGGCTGCAACCTTGGAATTCAACCTCTTTAGCTTATTAAAATAACAAATTACCCACCACAAGAACTCGGAGTGCATTCAGATGGAAAATGGTATCTCTCTCTCTTTTTTTTAACGAACTGATTTAATTAGGAGCAATTTTGCCATCAGCTCATTGTCAGAGAGAGGCTGAGGTAGCCACTGAGAGAGGCATTTGGCTTCCCCCTTTCTTGTGACACCCCCCCCACACACACACACACACTCACTGTCCCTGGAAAAGGAAGAAACTGAAAGCACTTTAAAACAAAACAAAACAAAGCAAAAAGATGCAGATCGAGCTGGCCAGCCAGAGAGCCATTGGTCCAAGTTTGCAGCAAGCCCTTCATTTCAGCCAATCTGCAGCATGATGCCCCATTTTAGAAATCCCTTGTTTCTGGAACTGAGCCCTGGTGGGGCAGTGAGGAAAGCACTGCTGTTAACCAGAAGGCAGGAGAAACATGTGACAATTGGTGTCTATAAACACTGGATCCCTGCTGAATCGGTTTGACTCATTGTGACCCTGCATCGGGTTCCTGAGACTGTAAAACTTGATGGGAGCGGACAGCCTCATCTCTCTTCCAAGAAACCTGTGTTAGGCTGGGTTCTCTAAGGAAACAAACTGGGAAGGCTTGGGTGTATATGGACAGATCAAGAAATGGCTCACACAGAGATAGAAGTGGGTAAGTCCTGCCTGGTTCAAGCCCACAGGTCAGATGTAAGCTGAAAGCACCTCCTGACCCTTTAGCTGCAGGGACTGATGAACAAGAAGCAGGAAGACTGCAGGCTGGTGGATGCAGAGCTGAATAAATCCAACCTAGAAATTCACCAGGGGCAGTTCTACCCTGCGGCGGTAAGATTCTTTTGTGTCAGCATCCGCTCAAGGGCCATACTTTTGGTTTGGATTTTATGGACTGTCAAAGAACTAAAGAAATCGGTCTTGGAAGAAGTACAGCCAGAATGCTTCTTAGAAACAAAGATGGAGAGACTTCATCTCATGTTCTTTGGACATGTTTTCAGGAGAGACCAGCTAAGACCATCCTGCCTGGTAAAGAAGAAGACCATCAACAAGATGGATTGACAGAGTGGCTACATGGACAGACTCAAACATAAGAACCCATTGGGAGGATAGCAAAGGACTGGGTCATATTTCATTGGCTGTGCATGTGTCACTGGCTCTGACCTAATTTGATGGTATCTAACAACTGCAGCATCATAGAGTGGCGGATAGGTTTGAACAGCAGCCTGACATCTAGCCCATGGCACCATCAGGGCTTGGAACCACTATGGGATGGTTCCATTCTTTCTGAGGTGAGTTTACTCCCTAGCAAAGGGTTTGGTATTTTGATTTTTGTTTCTTGTGTTTCTCCCTTCTCCTCCACCATCGCCAGGATTCCTTTGCAGCCCTACTGGCTGAATAAATAAACATGAACATTGCGGGATCTTTTGGAGATGTGTGATTCTGCAGAAGGATAGTTGGGCTGGAGGAAGGGTGAGAGGTTGAATGTAGCTGGGTCTGTGCTTTGAAGAGATGGAAAAGTTTCTGAGATCACATTAAAAAAGTAATTTAAAAACAAAAGCTATAATCATGATTATAAAAGGAAAATGATTCTCACACCAAAGATAAGACTTTAAAGACTACAAGGAGGGCATGGGCAGGGTGGGGTGTGGGAAGAGGGAAAGGACAGGACAATCTGGAGGGAGGGGAAAGAAGGTTGTGAGAGACAGGGTGGGGGGAAACAAATGGGAGCGGGCACAGGTTCAGGGCATACTGTCACTGATTTAATTTAATGAATTAGACTGTGCAACAGCATAAACGAAAGCCCAAATTAAATAAAGTTAAACTTGTAAAGGGAAGAGAGAGAGAGAGCGAGAACATGGGTTTGCAAACCCTCCAATCCCTGACCCATCAGCTCTAAACATTGGCCTGAATGGCTATAAAAGAATGGAAAGTAAAAGTGAGCCAGACTTGGATCCTTTAATAACATACAAGTTCATGTCAAATAACAAATAAACAATCCCCTCCCCCCCCCACACACACACGCAAAGCTTGTGTCCCAATTTGGACCAGTTTGTTGCTGATACTTTTGCTGTGTTCCCATTACATATTCAGCACTCAGAGTATTTTGGCCTGCACAGATGACATGTCATTCTAACTAATATGTGTGAGTCTCCGCTCCTCCCTCCCAGGGAATAACCTGGAATAACCAGGAGCATAGATCCTCAGAGGATGAGCTTTGAAAAGGCTTTGAAAATATTTGGTAGATATGCAATTCCCTTTATGTTGTATTTAAACTTCCTGGAAAGCCATATTGCTACACATTCTTTCTTATAATTTAAGAACAATGTTTACCAACATATGAGACCTTTCAGTAGTTGGGAGGTCAATTTATGAATTCTGTCCAAAAACCAAACTCACTGACATCGAGTTAATTCTGACTCATCGTGGTTATTTGACAGGACTTCCAAGACTGCAAATCTCTACAGACATAGACAGCTTCATCTTTTCCCCAGGAGGGACTGCTGGATTTGAACTGCCAAATTTGTGATTAGCAGTCCAACACCCAACCCACAGCACCACCAGGGATCCTTTGGAAAAGGTTCAATACTTTAAAATAGGAAATAATAGGAGGAAAGGACATTGTAGCAAAGTACTCATGTTAAGAGAATGGATGTGCTCTTGCTTGCTCTCTGGGTCACAGATCGAAATGGTTCAGAGACCTCTGAATTTACCATGGAGACACCTAGGTTCTAATCTTAGTTCTATTAACGGATTGTGTGGCCATTAGCAAGTACTTAAGGGTTCCTGGTGGCGTAACGGGCTACACGTTGGGCTTGAAATCACAAGGTCAGCCTTTGGAAGCCAACAGCCACTGTATGGCAGAAAGATGAAGCTTTCTACTCCCTTAAAGAGTTACAGCCTCTGAACCCCACAGGGACCATTCCACTCTGTCCTCGAGAGCCACTAGGAGTCAGAGTGGACTCTGTGGCAGGGAATTTGGTTTGGGTTTGAGAGGCGGGTATTTGAGAACCCCTGGAGGTGCAATGTTAACAAAACAAAAACAAACGAGCAGTCGTCTAACTGAGCTGACGCCTGAAGTCCACATGGAGGACGCACATGGTCATCACTCACGGAAGGATTGGCATCCAAGTAATGCAAAGAAGGAGGAATCAATATTAAAGCCTAAACCCTGAGGTCCCAGTGTGCAGAAGCGAAGGATGACAGTGAGAGGCCAAGATCCATTAGTGCAACTACATAGGAAGTAAGCCTCCAGAGAACTCCCCCTGTGTACAACCCAAAGAGGAAGGTGGTCCCGACACAGAGGGCTTGGGAGAGAGCAGTATAGACGATCAAATACAGACATCTGACCTGAACAGTTAAAACTGTATCTCTAAATCCCCACCCCCACCCCATAATGCAGGCTGGACCTGATTTGGTCTGCCAGATTTTCTGTATTTCTGGTTTGTATTGTTTTGTTTGGATTGTGTCTGTTCTGATTAGAGTGTATCTCAAGAGGTGTTATGTCAATGGAGGTCACCATCTTAAAGCTCTGTTACATGCTTTTCAGTATATGAAAACCAGGATTGATGAACCTAGGACTGCAAGTACAATAAGGTGTTTGGGGGGAGGGGTTACCGCGGTGATGGTGGGGGGCAGGGGTATAAAAGGGAGACAATGTCAAGGCATTCACATAGAAAAAGATTGTTGGAAAACTGATTGTGGTAGCAGTTGGACAATTCTCCTTGATGTGATTGAAATATGGAATGGTACAATATGTGTTCTCAATCCTAACTAATAAAAATTTTAAAAAATAAACCAAACCAAATCAAACTCACTGCCACCAAGTTGATTCCAATTAATAGCAGTCCTATTGAACACGGTAGAACTGTTCTCTGTGGGTTTCCGAGATGGTAATTCTTTTCAAGAGGAGAGCACCTCATCTTTCTCCTGAAATTGAACGCACATTTGCTGTGAGGTTGGTAATTCCAACCCAACCAACAGCTCCAAGGGAGAAAGGCCAGGCTCTCTGCTTCTGTCAAGATTCTAGTCAAGAAGATCTAATAGGACAGTTCTATTCTGTCTCATGGGGTCACTGTGAGTCAAAATCGACCCAATGACACCTGATAGCAATACTAATAGGCAAGTATTTAATTTTTCTTCTCTTAAATCTCATTTTCTCTTCGGTGCAATTAAAGACTCCAGTAAACACAAGCCTCCATGATACCCTAAAATATGAAAAATATAAATTTACCACATTCAGGAAAGAGACAGATGTGCTCTCATCTCCTAGGATTCCACTCAGGGCTGATCCTGAGTCTCTTCTCCACTCCTGTACTTAGAAGATTCCAGAGCACTATGACATTACAACTCCATAGGGCCTATTGGTTTTATTTTTACAGTGAAATATGCATCATAAAGCATGTGCCAATTGAACAATTCCTTCGTATACAATTCAGAAACATTGATCTCATTCTTCAAATAGTGCACCCATCCTCCAAATCATTCTACTACCATGACCATAACTTCGGTGCCACTTAAGCGGAAACTACTATCTCTCCCTCTCACCTACCTCTGCAGACCACAAGCAATCTTTGATTTCTATATGTTTATTTGACTTAAGTGAGATCATCCAATATGTGTCCTTTTGTGACTGATTGATTCCACTCAGGGTGGGGTTTTCAAAGTTCATCCTACTTGTGGCACTAACTTAGACTTTATTTGTCTTTGTGGCTGAATAGTATTCCATTGCTTGTCTACACCACCTTTTTTTCTTATCCTTTCAATTCTTGGTGGACAGGGTGATTCTTTCCATCTTCTGGATAGTGTGGAAAGTGCAGCAGTAAACATTGCTCCCGTCCGCCTTCCTGTACTCCCTTCCTGTAGGAGTATGCCTGGGGAGGAAATTGCTGAGTCATAAAGTAGTTCTATGTTCAACTCTTTGAGGAACTTCCAAAATTTTCCTACAACAGCAATGCGACTTTACCTTCCTACTAGCAGTGTCTGTTTTCATGATCCTCAAAACCACCTTTTAATTTCGCTTTATCCATGCCATGCTATTAGAAGTGAACTGGCATCTCCTTGAAGTTTTCATTTACATCTCCATAGTGGTTAATAATGTTGCGTATCTTTTCACATGCTTGCTAGTCATTGGAATATCTTCTTTGGTGAAATGTCTGCTTAAGTCCTTTACCTATGTTTCGACTGGGTTGTTCATCTTTATTGTTAAGTTGTAGTTTGTTAAGTTCTCTATCTGGGGGAAATAATAGATCCTCATCAGATAGATGCCCATAGGGTTTTCAATGATTAGTTTTTCGGAAGGGAATCACCGGGGCTTTCTTTCAAGGCACCTCTGGGTGTACTGGACACCTCCACCCTAGAAGCCATCACCACCTGGGTATTCAGAACAAAGACCAGAGTGACAAAATCCTGGGTTCATGTGAGAAGGGCAGAGAAAGTCACACGATTCTGCATCTAATTGCTTAGCACACATGCTGGCACCCTAGGGACAAAGGGCTGCAATAAGGAGCTAATTAAGACAAAGAGGTGTTCCCCTAGAATCTGGCAGGCAGGGCATGGAAAGTGTCAAACTGCCAGTGGATTTAGAGGCCATCATACTGGTGGTCTTGGCACCAGTGAGTGGTGGTGTCTGTAGTCTTTTCCTGGTAGTTTCACAGGCATCAGTGATCTCCACTCTAGAACCCAGCACACCAAACCCAGGCAGGAGTGGAGAGGAATGATGGATGCTGGCGAAACCCAGAAGAGTGATTGATAGACCCACCTGGAATGGCCCTTGGGTTCCCACAGAGCCATCTACAGAGGGTTCACGGGAGCAAATGGGACTGAACTGGAGACATGCCATTTCATTATGTAACTGCAACCATATTATTATTTATAATACCAGGCAGAAGTAAACCTTTGTAAGTGGTCATTCTCTCACCCATCTCTACCCATTTTCATGTGAGTCTTTCCAAGCCTCTTCCCCTCGGCCATGGGTAGTCATGCCTCCAGAGTTCTATCGCTCAGCTTATTAACCCTAGTCCAATAGGGCAGGGATATATACCACATGATTCAACAAGCAATTCCCTGCACTGTCAGATACCACTTGTCTATAAATGCAGTCAGTCAATGGAGCTGATGCAGTCAATAGCTATTGGCACAGCTAACCTAAGGTTGAACAAGATCCAGACAAACTACTATAGCCCCATGAGGAAAAAAGCAAAGAAAAATACACACCTGCTTAAAACCTAAACCCATTGCCATGGAACCAATTGCAGCTATTGAACTTCCAAAGCTATAAGTCTTTACCTTTCTCCTATGGGTTGGAATTACTGACCTTGTGGTTAGCAGTCTACCACCTACCCCACAGTGCCACCAGAGTAATGATTTCCATTCCTTATAGTAAATGCTCTGCCAGAGGCAGCTTGGTTTGACTAGTTATGAAGGATTAGGATTTCGACTCTGTAAAGCTAGAAGTTAACTGGAAATGATTGATAGGTAACAAATGACTGTTCTTCAGTAGAAGGGCAGATGAGTTTTGTCAAAGAGAAAACATTACCCTCAAGGATATGTGATCTTTATTGCCACATAACACATTGATCAGCTTTGGCTAACTTTGCAAGCTCACTCCCACATCTTTCTTTCAATAATGATGCACACCATATTAAAGTTTCACATATAAGTATTACATAATGTGTTATACAATGTATTTGCCTTCCATTTGACTTAGTCATCCCACCGGCTTTCTCATTAAATGAGAAAGCAAATCTTGGACTACATATTTGTATGGGAATTGTGCTATAATTAACCATCTTATACTTTGTGCAACCTAAAGAATTAGACTTCTCTTTCATGTCACACCTGACCCATTAGACAAAGCCTCTCTGTTTGAAAAATGAGTGTTTCTTTTATTCCTAATTTGAAGGCAAGTCACATCAGCAAGTTTCCCGGTGACCTCCTGGGGCCAGTACTGTGCTGGCTGGTTCATGAATTACAGAGGAAAGGCCACAGCCCTGGTCCTTAATTATCTTACAGATCAACTGGGGGTAATGAATCGTATGCATATTTTACAAATATCATCTACTGTGAGACATTGCTTAGATGAGTTAACTACCTTGAGCTTATTTTATTCTTATTCTAGAGAGAGGGGGGGGGGGCGGATAACAAGAAGGATGACTGTAGCTGTAACAAGTTTCAGTTCTCTTGGCTCTCGCTCAAACTAATCGGCCTGGGAGATTGATTTCCCCTCCAGCTAGCATCTTGTTCAGCATTTCTGCTCATCATGCTCCTGGCACTGCTTCCTCAGAGGACTGTCCATCATCTCTAAACCATCTCTTGCCCTCTTGATAAATCAGCAGACAGATGCTGGGGATGCAGAGTGGAAAGTCAGAACATACACCTGCTTCACAAACTCATTTCCTCCTCCAGTTACCTTAACTCTCACATCAGAGGGACTCATTAGGTGGTGCGAAGTGAATTAGGAGTGAGAGTGTGTGCACAGGCATGCAAAAAATGGCATGTGTATTGTGGGGTGGGAATCTGACTTCTCTAACTTTGGGTGACAGAGAGACCCACTCAAAGCCAATTCCAATGAAATGGAGATCAGACATGCCTCCACGCTCTAGTCTCTTTGTCAGTTCTCTCAACTTCTGTGTTGGGTTTAACATTTCCTTGCAATGGAACCATTGCCCCACAAAACTTGCAGACAATAGTTCTGATTGTGGAGTTTATTAGAGAGGCGTGTTAGACAGGGTTCTCTAGAGAAACAAAACTAGGACACCAATAATTCTCTCTATATAGTTATATAGACAGAATGATATCTAACATAAGAAATAAATAATTAGTTAATCTATACAGCAGCACAAATGGCTCGGTGCAATTCACTTCCATGAGACAGCTAGTACACTGGCAGTCCTTCAAGTCTTGCGTCCTCTGTAGAGCAATTCAGGTTATCCAGCCACAGGCAGCAAACAGCAAAGCAGGTCACCAACAGTTAGCCAGATGACAGAGTCCAACAGTCTCCAGCTCAAGAGATGTATATTCCAGGAGCGTGGAAAAGCAGGGCTTGGAAGAGCTTCAACTCACAGCGAGAGAGTCCACGGATTAGGTGTTCCACGGGTAGTGAGTGTAGCTTGGAGACTGAGGCACAGGACAAACAAGGCAGTCGGCTGGTCCGAAGATCCTAGAACAAGAGAGCAAGGGTGGGGGCTCATGGAGCCATTTATATCTCTGCTCTTCAGTTGTTCTTGTGTGTGCTCAATGGCCATGTTGTCACAACAAACCTACCTATCTTCTTTGGCTATCTTAGCACAACAAGCCTACCTATCACAAGAGGTTTACAAGTTAGGCTCGGAAATGACTCAGTTCTTCAATTTGATCAGAACAGCTTCTCAGAAATACCTGCAGGTAGTTACATCCAGGCCGCTATGGAACATTGGTCTCCACCCTGCTTGGCCAAATGTTCAAAGATCTATTATTTCTGCTGATAAGCTGAGCCCTGGTGGTGTAGTGGTTGTGTGCGAGACTGCGGCCCACTGGGCTGGCGGTTCAAATCCAGCAGCAGCTCTCCAGGAGCAAGGCTGGACCACCTACTCCCCCAGAGGGCAGTGATGCTCCGCACCCCCAAAAAAGGACTGAGCCCCAGCGCCATAGTGGTTGAGTATGGGACTGTGCGGCCCACTGGCTTGGCTGTTCATATCCAGCAGCAGCAAGACTGGGTAGCTCCCACGACCACTAGAGGGCAGTGATGCCCCCCAAAAACAAACCAGCAAAAAAATGGAAAAGATAAACGCTCAAAGACAGCAACGCTTGCCCTGAAGACATTTGCCTCTCTTGTCCCATGAGTTCAAAAGTCAATTTACAAGTCTCTGGCAGTCTCTTGATTCTGCTGCCTTGCCTTGTGTCTCTTCTCAGTCACTGCTTTTCTCCAGCTCTCTCCATCTTTAGTGTCATAGCTTCTTGTCTCCTGGATCAAGGATGTTCCGTGCAGGAGGCTCAGATCCAAAGGCTCCACACTACACTTGGGTCTTCTTTATTGATGGTTGTGAAATATCTTTTTTCCTGCCCCTGGGCCTGGCTTGTGTTAAACACAGTGAGATGCCAATAATGACCAATCTCTCGCTCTCAAACCCCCCACGTGTTAGGGTTTCATACATTGAATTTGCATGAATTCACCCCTATAAAAGTTCCATGCCCCTTATTTACATTTTTAGCAAGCTAGTTAATCCTTTGGTGGACACAAACACCTCACCATGTAATAATCTTATCCAATCGTTGGATGAATTTACAAAGATTATAGCTCAAAAAGCCACATTAAGTAATTCACTGCAGTGTGTGTGTTGGAGCTGGGGAGATACGTAAGAGTTAAATGAAGACGTTTCCAGGGAGAAGTTTAAGGGGAGAAAGCTAAGCAGGGAGGCCTCTGAATTCTCTGAATCCATGTAAGTCCACCTTGGAGAGCTATTTGGAAGACTGATGCTGTCTTTACTGTCTCTTCAAGATCAGATGTAAAGACCAGAATGTTCAATGCTAATATCAATGGAGAGACGTTGAAAAGCAAAGGTTTTATGGCCCACATTTGGCTATGAGACTAATAGCAGGGGGTAGAGTAGGGAGGAGAGGAAGATAAGATCTGGTCCACAAGTTCTGATAAACTATTTTATAAATGAAACCAACCTGAGACTTCCTGAAGACCCCAGGTCCAGCTGAGTTTGAACTGTGTGGAAAACTAGATACATTTCTATGAATTATAGGGGAATGATATGTAATCTTACTCTGCTCTGGCCCCCACCTCTGCATAGTTCTTGTTCTCTGCCCTACATAGTGTGGCTCTTCCTTTCTTTCCACTTTGGCTTTCACCCAAACATGAAAGAAGTTGGCTCCTTTTCCTGGCTTTCTACAAAATAGCCACTCACACATAGAGATAAGCGAGATTTATATACAACATAAACTATTCAAAAGTTGTATAATAAATATTCCTATGCTTTGACTATATTGCTATGCTGCTTTGCTACCCCTGAAATCCTCTGATCTCTTATGTCTAGGCAGGGTAGCATAAAAACATTAGAAGGGTAAAGGCAGGCTGACCCTCACTAACTGTGCACCCTAGATAAGCCACCTCCCCACTCTGTGCCTCATTGTGCTCATCTGAAAAATGGAGATAATAATCCATCTACCTCATAGGTAGTTGTAAGGGTTAAGAGATGAGATTGTATACATATTAGGATATATACACATACACACATAACTCACTGTGTTCAAATCAATGCTGACTCATCATGACCCTGTCGTGGGTTTTCCAGATGGCAACTATTGACCGGAGTAGAAAACCAAGTCCTTTTCCTGAGGAGTTGCTGGTGTTTTGATCCGCCAACCATGCTGATCACAGCCTAATGCATCGCCACTACACCACCAGGGTTTGTTCACGATCTCTCTATCTATCTCTCTATCTATCTATCTATCATCTATCTATTTATCTATCTATCTATCTATCTATCTATCTATCTATCATCTATCAATCATCTATCTTCTATGTGTCTATCTCTACATAGAATATATAGTAGGTTTGTATGTATATTTATAGAACACAACCTGATACATAGGAAACATTAGTGTGCTGAGAGAAAACAGATATTAAAATCAGTTATCAAAGTAAGTTTAATCGTTCTTGTTTCTAATGGAGGAGGCCAGAATTTGACATAAAGCACACTGATATAAAAATACTGCAAAACCAATCCCACCTTCATCAAATCAATTCAGATTCACAGTGACTCTCTAGGACAGTGTCGATTTGGTCGATAGGTCTGCAAAGCTGTAGATCTTTCGGGATTCAGACTGCTTTATCTTCCCGGCCAATGCACCTGGGCCCGTGATGCCTGGGGTTACTGTGAGTTGGTCAAGTTCTTTCAGCTCACAAACACCATAATGAAGAGCCTAATTATAAAAACATAGGTACTCCAGTTTAAGGGCTAAGGTGCACCTGACCCACACCAGAGTGTTTTAAATCGCTTCATATAGATGGGAAAGCTGGGCCATGAATGAGCAAGACCAGAAAAGAATTGATGCATTCAAATGATGGTGTTTGCAGAGAAGTAAGTACAACTAGAATGGGAGAACGAGGCGACTTGTCCCCAGTATTTTGGATACGGATCAGAAGAGACCAGTCCCTGGGACAAGACATCATGCTTGAGAAGGCCAAAAGAGAAGGCCATCGATGAGACAGACTGACACCGTGGCTGCAGCGATGGGCCCCAACGTGGTGACAACTGAGAGGCTGGCATCCGACGGAGCAATGTCTTAGTCTATTGCCCACGGAATTCTTAGGAGTTGCTATATACAATTATAAACGGCAGTTTTTATATCATGGACTTTATAGCAAATGCTGGTCTCCTCTGTACAAGGAAAAATGACGAAACTTGCACTAATAATGGATTGAAATACTCCGTTTTCTCTCAGCACTCAACGGCATCTAACAATGACAAAAATGTGTGTGCACCCTCCTTGCTTAGATAAATGACAATACACTAGCAGTATATCCCCAATTGTTATTTATTCATTTGATATTAGATAACAGTGAAATTTTCCTCCCGGGTCTTTTAAATAACATATAATACTTTTATGGGAAATGTACCATATTTTAATTCAGCCACTTCTCTTCCGATGACCGTTTTATTTATTTATTGGTTTTTTGTCATTATAAATAGTACATCAATAAGTTACTTTGATCATAAAAAAATTAAAATAAAATAAAATAAAAGCATCAGTAGGGTGAGGGGAAACTAACAGTGACGTCCTCTTTGGGTAAGGAGAAGGAGTGAGATGTCATTGGAGAGGGCTGCCCAACAGAGACTGTGACCTCATTAGTGAACGGGAGAGGGTCAGGAGAATAAGGGCCTCAATGTGGTCACCGAGTCCATCTACTCCTTTTCCATTGACAGACTCCAACCATTAGTCCGAAAATCTCAATGATATAAAAACAGAAAAAAACAATCCCACTGCCTTCAGGTCAATTCAGATGCATAGTAATAACACTGTAGGGGTAGAGTAGACTTGCTCCATAGGGTTTATGAGACTGGAGATCTATCTTATCTTCGTCCTACAGAGCAACTGGTGGGTTCAAATCACTGACTTTTAAGTGAGGGACCCAATCTGCTGCTTCCCCAGGGCCCTTTCCCATTGGTATGTTGCTGTTAGGTGGCACTGAGCTCGTTCAGCCTCAACCGAAGGATGAACGATTGTCCAGTCTGGTGCTATCCTCACAGCCATTCCTATGTGGCAGCCAAGGTGTCCGCTCCTCTCTGGATCCTCTACTTCCCCATTGAGGGTTCTCCTCTTGTTCACTTCTCCTCTACCAAGCATGAAGTCCTTTTCCAGAGACTGGCTGCTCCCGATAGCCTATCCAACATACAGGAGACAGAGTTTCATCATCAGGGCTTCTACCGAGCATTGTCTTCTCCAAGACAGATGCATTCCGTCTTTTGGCAGTCCATGGCACCTTTCATATTCTCTACCAACGAGATCACTTGAAGGCATCAATTATTCATCAGTCTTCCTGTCTCATTGACCACCTCGCCCATGCATATGAGGCATTTGAAAAATGATGGCATACCTTAGTCTTTAAAGCGATCTCTTTAATTAGATCTTTCACTCATATTCGCCTAATGTAATACATTGTTGAGTTGTTTGATTTCCTTACTGCTTGCTTCCATGGACACTGATTGTGGACCCACATAAAAGAAAACCTTTGACAACTTAGATATTTTCTGTTTATCACTATGTCACTTATTGGCCCAGCTGTAAGGATTTTTGTCATCTTTATATTGAGTGTCATCCATATGGAAGGCTGTAGATTTTATATCCTCATCAGTAAGTGCTCTAAGCTCTCTTTGCTTTCAGCAATCAAGGTTGTGCCATCAACACATCACAGATTGCTAAGGAGCCTTCTTTGAATTCTGATGCCACATTCTTCTTCACAGAGTCTAACTTATGGAGTGATTTGCTCAGAACAGAGATAGAATAAGTCTGGTGAAAGGAGAAAAGCCACACAATATTTCCTTGTTCCGTTGCAACAACTGCCTATTGGTCTAATGGAGGTTTCAAATGAGCAGAATTAATGATGTATTCTGGAAGTCCCACTCTTCTCTTATGCTGAGCCAATAAAGCATAGATAAATACACATAGCTTTCTGATATTCTCAACTTTTAGCTAAAATTCATCTGCTAGCAGTGATATCCTGCAACCTATGTCCTCATTTGAATCTGATGTAAACGTCTGTCAATTCTCTATCAGTGTATTACTTCAAACATCTTCAGTTATCATCAGCCTAATTTAATTGAATATTATATTAATGATAGTGTTCAATAATGTCCACATTTTGTTGGCTTATCTTTCTTTGGAATGGGCATAAAGAAATTTCTCTTAGTGACCAGTCTGACCTGCACACATGGGGCAAATCAAATGGGAAGTGCCACAGACCAGTAATAGGAGCAAAGCCATGAAATCCCCGAAGAATCCCAATCGCAGGCTTCTGACTCGCGGGTCAGCACTTGACACCCCCTTTGAACTGATTGGGGATTACTCACAAGGGGACCAAACTGAATGTCTAAAGGTAAAATTAGATGACCTCATCCGTATCTCCAGGAATAGTGATGGGGACTTTTAGGATGCTTGCATTTCAGACACAAAAACAAGGTGTTTGTATTGTTAGGTGAGTGAGATGCAGGATATGTAGCCCTGAAAGAAGGGGAACTGCACTAATGGCTTATAACATGTTCTCCTCTCAAAACAAAACAGGTCCTTCTCTCCATTTAACGGAGATATTTGTCTGCTCTATGTCAGGATCCTGGTTAGACTTATGACTACCTGTATTGTGTGTGTGTGCCTTTCTACACAAAATAGGCAGGATAGGAAATCTAATAGAGAGAGCAACTGGTCTGATTGTTCCTGGGGGCCAAGGGGGCAAGTGGGAGGTGAGTGGGGAGCCAACAATGATGGGTACAAGGGAATAGTAAGTGTTCTAGAATTGATGTTGAGGAGGGTGTAGCTTTTCTGGTTCTGTTTGATCAATTGAATTATCTCTGAGAGGAATTAGTGAGAGATGAATGATGGGTAAGCATAATAGTGGGGCAAGATGTGGGGAAGGGCGAAGAAAAGAGGATAGAAGAAAAAATATAAATATATATATGAAAATGCAACAAGGAAGCAGATGCACTATGGGCCTCTACTTCAATCTCACCTTAGTCCAAGAATGGTTTGTTCTAATGATGTAGCAATGTATGATACTTACCTTCCTGACACAATTGCTGAAAACAAAATGGGTGTATAAGCAAATATAGTGACAAAAACTGATGATGCCCAGCTAACAAAAGATATACTATCTGGGGTCTTACAGGTTTGAACTTAAACAAGTGGCCATCTGTCTAGGAAGCAACAAAGCCCACATGGAAGAATACAGCAGCCTGTGCTATCATGAGTTTTCGATGGGAAGAGGTATCAGAAGTTAAAAAACAAGCAATCAAATCTATGTGAAGGAGAATGGATATAGTGAAGACCCAAAGTCCATCTGTAAGATCATTGGCAGGGCCACATGGAAGGGATGATATGAGTTTGGTAGAGCACAGATGAACTACCTCTAATCCTTTAATAATTCCTTCCCTTACTATTACTTTTTTTTTTGCTTTACCTCATTAATCATATTAGATTTGTGTATGTTCATTTGTATATTTAAGTTCTTTGGGTACATGAAAGCCAAGAAAAATAACCCTTTCAGAAACAGTAACAGGAGAAATGGTTGCCTGAGGATACTGGTGTAGGTGTGGGTGCGAGAGAAGAATAGGGCACTGATAGCATTGATGACGTAAAACCTCATTTGATGGGATTGAATAGCTGAATTGTATGTGAATGGATATGTTGGATTGTGTAAGATATGTGTGTGGGGGGGAATTTTATAGGGACAAAGTTTCTGGGGTGGGGGAGGGAGGGGATAAAAGGGAGCAGATATCAAAGAGTTCAAGAAGAAAGAAAATGTACTGGACCTGATTGTGGTACAAACTGGATGCTACTGCTTTATGTGATTGAAGTATGGAATGTTATGACATTTGTAAGAGCTCTCAATAACATGATTAAATAAAAAAAGAAAGAAAGCTTTAGCATTTCAAAACTTTTATGTGGATTAGTGAGTGCTTACAGTGCTCTATCCATTTATTAAAATACTTCAATTAGTACTCTGTCAATTTTTAGAGCCTTGTTTTTGCCAATGCCTTCAGTACAGCTTAGGTTTTAGGACCATTCATTCTTTTGTGTGTGTGGGGGGGGGCATCACTGCCCCCTGGTGGGAGTAGGAGGCTGAGTCTTGCTCTTGGAGAGGTGCTGCTGGATTTGAACTGCCAACCCTGTGGGCCGCAGTCCCGCACACAACCACTATGCCACTGGGGCTCAGCCCAGGACCATTCATCCTTGATCATAGGCAAACCCCTGAAATGATTTAATGTCAACAAATTCTTTCTATTTTTATTTTACTTATTTATTTATTTATTTATTTATTTATTTATTTATTTATTTTTCTTTTGTGTTAGTCCGGTAGACTAGAGGAACAAATTCATAGACGCGCATACAGATATAAGGGAATGGTTTATATACAAAAGGAATGGAACATTGAGAAAGCATCCCAACACAGTTCAGTTCAAAGTCATAAGTCTGATATTAACCCATATGCCCGATATCAGTCTATAAAGTCTCCTTCCGACTCACGAAGTCACAGGTCAGTGGGTGCAGAATCCTGGTGCTGGCAGGGGTCTCCCCATGGCTCCTCCCTTCCAGGACTCAGGGTTCATCAACAGCATCCAGTGGTGGCAGAAGCAACTCATTGCTGGCAGGGGTCCCCATGTAGCCTCTCCAGCTTCAGAGGTCTGCCTGGTTCCATCAGAGTAAGGCCGTGTGGCTTCTCCGGCTCCTCAGACGCTACCATCTTGTCTTCTCCGTGATTATTTGACTCTAAGACTAACTCCCAACAACTGGGGTACAGGGAAGTGATTGAAGGATATGACAAAATAATAATTTATAAACTATCGAGGGTTTGTGGGAGAGAGGAAGCAGGGAGAGTGGGGAAATATGAGGGGGCTTAAGTGGAAAGAAAATGTTTTGAGAATGATGTTGGCCACAAGTATACAAATGTGCTTTGCATACAATGGATGGATGTATGGATTGTGCTGGGAGTTGTATGAGCCCAAAATAAAATGATTTTAAAAAAAGAAATCCAGGATAGGTAAAGCTAGAGACAGTAACTGGATTGATGGTTTTTTAGGATTATGGCAGGAACCCTGATGACATAGTGTTTACACATTGGGCTACCTGCCACAAGGTCATCAATTCAAATAGACCATTAGCTGGCAATGAGAGTGGCAATATGTATATCCTTGTAATCAGTTCCCCCCCTCTACTCCACCTTCCCTCCACCCTCCCGGTATCACCACTCTCATTACTGGTCCTGAAGGGATCATCTGTCCTGGATTCCCCATGATTTGGTTCCTATCTATACCAGTGTCCATCCTCTAGTCTAGCCAAATTTGTAAGGCAGAATCTCTGCCAATCATGCTTCCCTAACAGTTTCCTTTGTCTTCCAATGTCCCATTTAAGTTATCAGTTCTCTGTGAACCCTTGCATGGCCTCCCTCAGCTGTATGATATGTCTTTGTTCTCACTTAATAAATCTCCTTACATTGCTTTTGAGATCTGCCAAATTCACTTCCATCGAGTCAATTTTGAGTCACAATGATCCTAAAAGACAGGGTAGAAGTGCTCCGGTGGGTTCTGAGACGGTAACTCTTTATGGAGAAACCCTCATCTTTCTCCTGAGGGGTGCCTGGTGGTTTCTAACTGCTAAGTTTGCAGTTAGCACCCCCATACATAGCCACTATTCCACTAGCGCTCCCTGCCCTTGAGCAGTCTATTAAAAAATGGGTTGTCTCACTTCCTCCACTCAGCCCAAGGAGGGGCAGTCTCCCTCGGGGTTTGCCTGAGTGTGTCCTTGACAGAGATCACAGTACTGCAGGTCCCTGATTCATGAGTCGTGTCCTGACTGCTTTGGTTGGAAGGGCTTCAATCAATTTTGCAAATTCTTCTAACATAGTGTGTCACCATCGTGGTTCTATTCCTGCTCTGTCGTTCTGTCTGTAACTGTGATGTATCAATCCAACACCAATCATGATTTTGTGATGTTTCCTTTATGCTCCGTGTCTACGTGGCTGTGACCCCTTAGGTGCCATCAGGACCTCATGTGCATGGTCTCCCTTATCCGGATGAAGTGCTTTGGTCCTGTTTAAAACTTAATAAATGCTCTCCCTGAATTATATTTGAGATTTGGTGTCTCTTTTGTACCCTAAAACAGATCAAAGATAGGAGTTGTATGAGCCCCCCTTAAAATGATTTTTTAAAAAAAGATAAAAGACTGAGCCTACACAGGAGGAATGAGCAATCCAGGTGTGGTATAGCACCGATGAACTACATAATTATCCACTAGTTCTTTTATATTTCCTCCCCTTGCTATTATGGTTTGTATTTGTTTTACCTCATTAATTGTGTTATATTTGTCTGTTCATTTGCATATTTAAGATCACTCAGAAGATGAAAGCTAAGATAGATAACCCTTCAGAAACAGTAACATGAGTCATGGCTCCCTGAGGGTATGGGAAGAGGGGTGGGAAAACAAAATAGGAAGCATTGATGACAGTATAATCCCACTCAATGGAATCAAATAACAGCAATGTATATATTGATATGGTCCAAAAACTATTATAGGAAAATAATAAGAAGAATGATAAGGGTTCCTGGGGTAAGATAGAGGAGGGAGAGTGTGAAGGGGAATTGACTTCATGGAGTTCAAGAAGAAAGAAAATGTTTTGAAGCTGGTTGTGTTAGCAATTGTGCAATAACACTTGATGTGACTGACTAAGGATTGTTATGATATCCATAAGACCTCTCAATAAAATGATCAAAAATTAAAACAAAAAACAATAACAAAGCAGAGAAGAATGAATACTCTTGAATCATGGTGTTGAAGAAAAATAGTACATACACCATGGACTGCCTGAAGTCAAAAGGAATCTAACTGGGAAAAAGCAGAGCCAGACTGCTTCTCAGAAGCAAGGATGGCAAGACATGGCCTCCCGTTCTGCAGACATGCCACTAGAGGGACAATGCCTGCTGAAGGGTGGCATGCTTGGAAAAGTAATGGGCCAGTGAGAAAGAGGAGATGGATGGTCACAGTGGCCGGCACCATGAGTTCGACCTTAGCAGCAATTGTGGGTAGGATGCGGGACCAGGAAACATTTAGTTTTGAAATCTATCACTTACTGAGTAGCTATGAACCCATTAGATGGCATTTACATCAACAGTAACCACTCTGCTTCCGGTGCAGGCTTTTCAGATTAGTAGTCTCCTAAGGTAGTTTCTTAAAGACATAGTAAATATTTTTAAAACCTACTAAGAGGTTCTGATCCTATTTTTAAATATGACTGCATGTTCTCTGTAGTGAAATATCTGCAGCTTTTTGCCAAGATGTCCTACACACTTTCTCCTGGAGTCGTCGGGAGAGGGAAGAAGAAGAAACAGCAAGCTGCTTTTCCGGCTCTTCCCAGGAGGGTAAAAGGGGCTGAACTTTGACAGGTGGCCTTGATGCTGTGTTGTGTTTAGCATGACCTAGCAAAGCAAAGTCAGAATTCTGACTCACAGCAATTCTGTCTACTGGACAGAGTAGAACTGCCCCCTGTGAGTTTTCAAGACTACAACGTTTTATGTTAACATCTTACTGGGGGCTCCTACAACTTTATTACAATCCACCCACCCATTGTGTCAAGCACCTATGTACATTTGTTGTCATCATCATTCTCAAAACACTTTCTTTCTACTTCAGTCCAACTCTTTTTTTTTTGTCTTTAATGTCATTTTATTATATTTTTAAATCACTTTATTGGGGGTTCATACACCTCATCACAATCCATCCATCCATCCATTGTATGCAAAGTGCATTTGTACATTTGTTCCCATCATCATTCTCAAAACATTTTCTTTCTACTCAAGCCCTTGGTATTAGTTCCTCAGTTTTTCTCCTCCCTCACCGCCCCCTCCTCTCCCATGAACCCTTGATAATTTATAAATTATTACTATGTTGTCATGTCCTACACTGTCTGATGTCTCCCTTCTCTCACATCCCTGTTGTCCATACCTCCTAGAGGAGGTTATATGTAGATTCTTATAATTGATTCCCCCTTTTTACCCCACCTTCCCTCCACCCTCCCAATATTGCCACTCTCACCACTGGTACTGAAGGGATTGTCTGTCCTGGATTCCTCATGTTTCCGGTTCCTATCTGTACCACTGTACATCCTATGGTCTAGCTGGATTTGTAAGGTAGAATTGGGATTCTGATAGTGGGGGTGGGGGGGGGGGAAGGAAGCATTTAAGAACTAGAGAAAAGTTGCATACTTCATCATTGCTACTCTGTACCCTAATTGGCTCGTCTTCTCCCAGTGACCGTTCTGTAAGGGGATGTGACTTCACCTACACATGGGCTTTGGGTCTCCAATCTGTACTCACCCTCACTTATAATGAAATGATTTTTAATTTTTTGATACCTGATCCCTTCAACACCTCGTGGGCACACAGCCTGATGTGCTTCCTCCATGTGGACTTTGTTGCTTCTGAGCTAGATGACTGCTTGTTTATCTTCAAGCCTTTAAGACCCCAGGCACTATATCTGTTGATAGCTGGGCACCATCAGCTTTCTTCACCACATTTGCTTATGCCCACATTTGTCTTCAGTGGTCATATCTGGAAGGAAGGCATGCAATGATATGATTCTTTTGTTCTTTGATGCCTGATAACTGATCCCTTTGACACCTCGTGGTCACATAGGCCGGTGTGCTCTTTCCACGTGATCAGCCCAACTCTTTATGGGAGTAGAAAATCTCAACTTTCTCCAGGAGACTGGCTGGTCGTCTTTACCTTCTATCTTTATGATTAGTAGCCCAATGGGTAACCACTATGCCATCAGGTCCCTGCTGCCCCATCCAAATGATGACTGAGTGGGTAAGTATACTATATTAGATTCTCAACCTCCTTCTGCTAACCACCCCTACCTGGCTACTAACCCTAAGACCAGCAGTCTGAAACCACTGTTGAAAGATAAGACTTTCTAATCCTACAGAAAAATTACATCTCTGAACTCACAGGGGCAGTTCTACCCTGTTCTGTGGGCTGGCTATGAGTCAGCGTTGACTTGAAGGCAGTGAGTCTGGCTTGGTTTTCTGAGATTGTAGATACTATTTGGGGCACTGTATGTTAGGCACTGGGGTGCTAACGACAAGGTCAGCAGTTCGAACCCACTCGCTGCTGTGAGGGAGAAAGGTGAGTGGTCTGCCCCCATAAAGAGATGTTCAGACTTGGAAACCCTATGGAGGGTTGCTATTGCTGAGAACAAGGGCCTGGGATTGCCTGTCACTGTTTCAGCCAAAGACAGAGACCAGGTTGACTTGAGGAACTCTTATGTTTATTCTGAAGCCAGCGACAGAAGGACGCAGAGGCAGGAGCTGCCTCCAGACTGCTTCAAAAACCCACTGAAAATCAGACCAATTATGTACCCCAAATTATGTGACACAAGCAGGTTTTGCAGTGATCACAGGAAACAATTATCTACATCTTTCTATACATTTCTCCAAAGATTATCAGCCCTAAAGCCTGTGTCCACTTACCAGACCACCATTCACTGAAGCCGCCTTCTCCACTGATTCTCTAAATAGAGGGTGCTTCTCCCTGGCAACATATCATAACGGCCCTGCTTCCTGCCTGAGGAGCCTTCCTCCTGATGAAGCTGAAAAAGGGAGTTTTGCTTTGGAGGGGGCTATTCCATTTTGGATTTCCAACAAGCTACATCTTAAGTTATGTTCTATTTCTTATATTTTGTGTAACCACAGGCTAACTCTTCCACCCCCTCTATCACAAGGAGTCGAGATCCACTGGGTGGCGGTGGATCTGGGAGCTGTCCTTACTGCATTACTCCCCGTCGTTGCTTGCCAGCAGGTAGTGCCCTGAAGGAGACAGCCGGGGCAGCCTGCTTCCATAAAGATGACAGCCTTGGAACCCGGGAGTGGAGGGTGGGGGTGAAGCAGCTCTACTCTGTCCTGTTGTTGGCGCCATGAGTCCTCACCTACTCAAGGGCAACTAGGATGAGCGAGGGTTTCTCTTAAGAGCGAGGCCTTACCCAGAGGTGTGGTCATTCTCCAATGATTGACAAATCCATACTTGAAATGAGTGTGCAGCCCATTCTAGAATGTCAGGGACCTTACCTTTCAAAACCATGCTGAAGACTTTCCCCTTCTCATGAGAAGGCTGAGATAGGGCTACTTGGGGAACTCCTGTCCTATCCTTTAATCATAGGGAGACTAATATTTTGATTTATTTATACATACGGCTCCATAAAATAGGGTATAAGTAGTATGTACTTTAAAAAAAATCATTTTGTTTGGGGCTCATACAATTTTTACAACAATCCATACACTCATCCATTGTGTCAAGCACATGTGTACATTTGTTGCCATCATCATTCTCAAAACATTTTCTTTCCACTTGAGCCCTTGCTGTCAGCTCATTTTCCCCTCCCACACCCACCCTCTCGCCCTCCCTCACCTTCCCCTTATCCTCCTGGTATTGCTACCCTCATTATTGGTCCTGGGGGGCTTATCAGTCATGGATTCCCTGTGTTTCCAGCACTGATCTGTACCAGTTTACATCTTCTGGTCTAGCCGGATTTGTAAAGTAGAATTGGAATCATGATAGTGGGGGAGGAAGCATTAAAGAACTAGAGGAAAGTTGTATGTTTCATTGGTGCTACACTGCACCCTGACTGGCTCGTTTCCTCCCTTTGTTTAAGGGGATATCCAGTTGTCTAGAGATGGGCTTTGGAACTCCATTTTGCACTCCCCCTCATTCACAATGATATAATTTTTTGTTCTTTGTTGCCTGATTCCTGATCATATCAACACCTCATGATCACACAGACTGGCTGCTTCTTCCATGTGGGCTTTGTTGCTTCTAAGGTAGATGGCCGCTTGTTTACTTGCAAGCTTTTAAGACCCCAGAGGCTATATCTTTTGATAGCTGGGCACCACTAGCCTTCTTCACCACATTTGTTTATGGACCTGCTTTGTCTTTGGTGATTGTGTCAGGAAGGTGAGCAGCATGGAATGTCAATGTAAAAGAACAAAGTGTTCTTACATTGAGGAGTATTTGAGTGGAGGCCCGATGTCCATCTGCTACCTTAATAATAAAGCTATAAATATATGTACATACACTCCCCATAGACATATATAAATATATTTATGTATGTGCATGCCTGTCTGTAGACCTCTATAAATATCCTTTACTTTCTAACTCTTTCCTCTAGTTCCTTTTTCTTTCCTTTTGCTCCACAATCATGTTCAGCCTTCATTTGGATTTCGGTCATTTCTCTCGGTTACGTTGCCCTTAATCAAGCCCTCCCAGGCATCCTACACCCTCCTCACCACTGATTTTGGATCACTTGTGGTTTCCTGGTCCCTAAGTTTGTTAAAATCTACTTCCTTTCCCTCCGCCTTCCCCTCTCTCAAGCCTCACCCCCTCTGAACTGTTCAACCCGTTGTTTTCTCGTCCATATTGTTTATTCTGCTTCTCTTATCTTGACAGACCTGCAGACTTAATAATATGCACCAAAAATAAGACAGAGCAAAACAAAGCAACAAAAGAAGACAAAACAATAAAAAACCAACAGGGGTCGGTGGGTGGGTGGGAAAGGCATGTATCTGGAAACTATTTAAAAACCTGTAAATAGTTCAAATTCTGTTTGTTGACCTTTAGGAGTGTTTTCTGGTCAAGTCTGATGTAGTGCCATGCCCTGACCCCAAAGTCTGTTTTTGGTATTCCCTGGTGACTTTGTTGCTCTGTTCCCCCTGCTGTTCTGTTGCACGCCCTTAGTGTTTCACCTCAGTGAGGTGGGGTCAGAGTGGGCACAATCCCCACACTGTGTCTCCAGGGTTGGCCCCTGTGGGACTATGAGTCAGTGAGGGACGTTGTGTCTTAAGGTGAGGCTGACCCTATGGTCCTCTCTGTGCTTTGGCTGCTCTGAGTCCCCAGAGCTCGGTGGGCCAGGATGTGCTCCACCCCCTCGTCCTCCCCCTGCATTCGCTCCTGTGTGCTCTGACAGACATGTCCTCTCCCTGAGCTGTAGCTTCAGTGCTGTCCTTTGAAGGAACATCTTCTGTGGGGAGTGAGGGTTGCCATAGTTGGGATTGGGGCCAGTCACGCAGACCTCTCCACTGGTTCCCTGTGCTTTGTGCCAGTATGTGGCAGTCAAGTCTTGGAACATTGGGTTGAAGTCTTCCTCCTTCGCGGTGGAGATATAAACAACACACTCCCCTTGGGTGGGTTAGTGCCCTGTCCCCCTGTTACCCATGTCTTTTTCCCCACTCCCCTCCTCCCCTTTTTAGTAGGCTATTATATGTATCCCTGGATTAGATCTGGCCCATACTACTGGACTTCGCCCCAGCAAGGTTGATCTAGAGTAGTTTTTCCCCTATGTCCCTTTTGCACTTTTAAGCTTACCTTAGCAAACTCATGTTGGGTAGTGTGATGAGTAATTTTTTTCTGAAAAGGGGGTGGTATGCCAACAAGTTTGGGATCTTAAGCTCTAGAGCAAGCAAAACAAAGCATAAATGAGTGTCTTGTAAGGGACCCGGCTTCCTTTGATGTTGTAAGGAGGGCACTCACAATAAGTCCTCCCTCACTCCCCCACCTTCCCAAATAGACACAGTCTCTTCACTCTCAAAGCCAGGCTGCTGTCATGGTAGCACTGAAATTCTGTTCCAGACGGAGCAAGAAGACTCCGCTGGCACTTCGTCTGGATTCAGAGGCCGCCTTTGTAGCGATAAAGGAGATGCTACAAATGATGGCTGCTGGGCTAAATGGCATTCTCTTCCTCCGTCTCGTGGGGATTACTGAAACTGACAACTTTGTTCTTGACAAATGATTCTCTATTTAGTGCTAGGAGACTGTTTTGATGTCCCCCGAGTAGGTTTCTTCCACAAAATGGTGATAAGGAAGGGGTTTATTTTAAGGGGGAGTTTGAGACAATGCATGTAAAAGCTCCCAGGAGAGTTTCTGGTCCATAGTAGGTGTCCCATAAATGTTAATTTGCCTACTTTCTCCAGGCCCCCAAGCCTTTTAGCCCAAGAAGAGGACCAGAGAAGCAGGAGGTCAAAAGACACTACAGGCATCACAGGCGTGGACGGTTTCATGAAGGAAGTTGTGCCAAACTAGCCTCAGGCATGTGTGGTTGCTGGAGACAACGAGGCAAGGGCAACAGGCTTGCTCTGTGAGGACAGCCCTGGTATCGAAGGAAGGTTCAGTCGAATGTGGCTAAGCCAACGGTTCTCAACCTTCCTCATGCCGCTACCTTTAAATGCAATTTCTTATGTTGTGGTGACTCCCGACCAGAAGCGCCCCCATCGTTACTTCGCAGCAATGCAATTTTGCTACTGCTATGAATGGTAATGTAAATATAAAGACTCCCTCTCCTACTTTTCAGAGGGCTCTTTTTTTAAATACACAGTGGGAGGGCACTCACAATAAATCCTCTTGAAACACAGGAGCCTTCTTACCCAGACCCATGCAGGAAAAGGTGGTCTGGTGGGAGTTACAGAGACTTTCCGTAGTTCATGGCCCCTGCAGGGCAGCCTTTACCCAGGGCCAGGTTCAGAAGGGCAAGGAGAGGAGGAGGAATGGCCACGGGGAACACAGGGAGGAAGTGGAGCAAGTGGCAGTGTACTGTCAGGGTCGCAGTCCAGGGCAAGTGACAAAATGTGTATGAATTGTTGGATGGGAAAACTCATCTGTTCCATAAGCCTACATCTAGTTCACAATGAAATGTTTAAAACAAACAACACTGCTCCCCAGTCCCTGTCCCCCCCCCCCCCATTAAACTATACCACATTTTCTTTTAAACTGTCATTGAATAACTTCATTTTTTAAAAAAGAGGTACTTCAGAATGTGTATGGGAAAAGAGAATGAAAAGAGAAGGGGCTTTTTCAGGTCCCTGGCATGTTGGGTGTTGCTCTGCAGCTACTGCAGGGCAGGGAAGCAGCAGTGGCAGAGGCAGCAGTGTCAAGTGGGCACCTGAGAGGGGAAGCAGCTCGGTCCTGTACTTGCTGACAGCGCCACCTGTTGTTTATAACTCATACAAATATCAAATTTCCTTGTTTCTAAAAGCCGAGTGAAATCCCCACAGGCATTTTCTGGGTAGTCCCTCTCAGTCTCTTCTATGTGCCAAGCATGAGGCTTATCAGTGCCAATAACTCAACATAACAGCAAATATAAGCATTAATGTTCTGGCCCCCATTTGATCCGTGTGATGAGGCAAAGGGAGCCCGCAAGCCACAAAGTGGTAGATTTGAACCCAGGCAGTCTGATGTCAGCGTTCACGATCTTAGCCACTGCCATACTCCTTTTCTGTGTGGAGGCCCATACATTTTTAAGAATGATGTCATCTTAATTTTATTATTATTATGATTTAGTCATCACTGCCCTCTGGTGATGGGAGTAGGGGACCCAGCCTTGCTCCTGGATTTGAACCGCCAACCCAGTGGGCCGCTGTCCCGCGCACAACCACTACGCCGCCGGGGCTCGGCCTGTCATCTTAATTTTTATGTGGATTAAGTTTGTTTTCTGTGGAAAAGATGATTGGATCAGCAGGGAAGCCAAGGACTAAAACGATGCCTTAAATAATTCTGTGAGAAGGGAGAGACTTGAAACGTTTTAAGCATGGATTCTCCAATCGAGAACCACCCACAACGATGGCACCCAAAGGACTCAATGATGGGCTTCTGAGAACAGCAGCTATGTAGTGACGAATGTTGTTGATACCACTAGATGCTATTGTGCCAGCTTCCCCTGAGAGCAACATTCAGGCATAGCAGAATAGAACATCACCCACTCCTGGTTAGCCTCTTCACCGCTTGTAGCAGCCCCTACTTCAATCCCTCTCAGTGTGTCTCCTTTTTCGAGCCCTGCTACTGTACTAAGCATGATGTGCTTCTCCAGGGACTGGCCTCTACTGACAACATGTCCAAAGTACGTGGATATAGTTCCTGGCTCTGCTAGAGGCCGAGCGAGTTACTTTGCATCGCTAAACCTCTGACTGCTTTATAGAGTGGGGAAAATGTGTCAATGGATATGTGAGGACTAAAGGATTTCATATGTGTAGGGGGCTTTAGAAGATTTAATGGCGTCCAAAGCCCACTCTTTGTCCTGAGGAGCTGCTGGTGGTCTCCAACTCTGACCATGTGGCTCACAGCCCAACCTGAAGCCACTCACTCCCCCACCACGGCTCCTTTAATGGCATGTCATTAGTGTTGCTGAAAAAGAAAGTGACCTTGAATAATAATATCCTAGACACTGTGAAGTCACCTTTTCATGCAAAAATGAGGATATCTATATAATCTGTTGGCTATTATTATTATTTTTTGTAGCATCACTGTCCTGGTGGGAGTAGGAAGCCCAGCCTTGCTCCCAGAGAGCTACTGCTGGATTTGAACCATCAACCCTGGGGGCTGCAGTCCCGTGCACAACCACTACGCCACCAGGACTCAGCCTGGTTAGTATGATTATTTATCCAGGGGAAAAAACAGAATCTTAGGCAAACCACACGAAGATGTCAATAATAGTGATCAACAAATTTGTGTATTGAGATGTTTTTCATTGTTTTATGTGCTTTTGCTTATTGAATGAATATGAGTTGTTTAATTAAAAGAACAAAGTAACCGATAAGGAAGAAAAAAGCAAATGTGATCAACCTTTTCAGATAGCTGCAGGTGAACAAGCAGAAGGAAGAGGACTGTCCCAGGCAGCTTCAGACATGCACTGGGTGGACAGTTCCCAGGCTCACAGTCAAAGTTGGCCAAAAAAGCAGTGGTGAGCGTCTTGTCCATCCTGGATGGCATTCAAGCAGGGGCTGGAAGGCTCCCTCTCAGAAATGACTTACAGGTCACTCTTTTTTTTTTAAATCCTTTTATTGGGGACTCATACAACTCTTATCACAATCCATACGTAAGTCCATTGTGGGTCAAGCACATCTGTACAGCCGCTGCCCTCATCATTCTCATAACATTTGCTTTTCATCTAAGCCCTTGGCATCAACTTAAAGGTCATTCTTGGAGCAAGAGGTAGCATGGATCGCAAGACCTGTGAGTCCCCACCTTTAGGTTCCTAATCCTTTAAAGTGCTAAGAAGCAAAGATGTCACTTTGAGGACTAGGTGTATGGGACTAGTGGGAAAGCTGGACAATGAATATTGAAGAATGGACACTACTGAATTATGGTGTCGGTGAGGAATATCAAATATACTTTGACTGTCAGAAGAACAAACAAAGCTGTCTTGGGAGAAGCACAACCAGAGGAATGGTGTGACTTTGCCTCCTGCTGTGTATCCAGTGCGTGTCATCTGAGGAGACCAGGCCCAGAGGATGTGACGCTGGATAAAGCAGGTCAGTGGAAAAGATGGAAGTACCTCCATAGGATAGACTGAGATCGTTCCTGCCAACTGGAAGACACCATCATTCACCCCCGGAAGGTGCTTTGGCATCCACTAAAATAAATGAAAGGCAGGCAGTCATCAGCAAGTTGGTCACTTACTTGTGCCAATTATTTTCCTGTGACTAGTATTGTTTCCACACACTCTGCTAGAAGACAGATGTCCTCCCTCTATTCTACGGACCCAGCGTGGGTTGGAAATAAGAGCAGGAATAGCACCAAGTCAAGATACACTGTAACTTAAGGTGAAACCATCGGTCTCTCCCTGTCCTGAAGAAAGAAAAAAACTGAAAACACATTGGAGCATCAGTCCAATAAACTAATGGATCAGAGGAACTAGACGGTGCCCAACTACCAACTACTCTGAAAGTGATCACATTGGAAGGTCTTGAATAGAGTGGAAGAAAAATGTGGAACGAAACTTAAAATCACAAAAACTGCCAGGCTCATAGTCAATAAAGACTAGTTGCCCTGAGCCACCCTGCTCGGTTTCAGCCACACCGGCGAGGTATGAACTCCTGAGAAGAGTCAACCACTTGAGGTCAAAAGGGCAGCATTTCCCCAAGGACAACGTTAAGGTAGCAGAAAATTCTGGGGGAAGAGGGGAAGGGAGGGAAGGAAGTGTAACCAACCAAAGGGAGGGAGTGGGATAAGGGAAATTGGACTATAGATACTGCAATCAATGACATGGCACAAAAGTGTTTGAAGATTGCCGAGTTGAAATTGATTTGCTTTGTGAAGCACCTAACTCACAATAATGAAAAGTTAAGAGACAGGTGCACTGTAATGCTCACTCCTCAGGGTCACCACTTGCAGTGGTTCCTGCAGAGAAGAGAAACAGGCAAGTGTCCACCCTTCAGGGAGCCTTGTCTTTGCATCATGTACAAAATGCTAATAATAGGTAAGTGTGGGTTTATCTTCCCACAGAACCTGGGACTGGTATGGTGGCTCCACGAGGGGACCTGCAGCCTGGGCTCCTTCTGTCTTTCTGCTTCATCTTCAGGGTTTACACCATCAGGACAGGAAAAGAGAAAGAACCAAAAATGTTCCTCTTGGTGTCGGAGCTCTCTGAGAAGTGCTGCTAGATGATTCACATTGTGCACATCTTCCTACCACTGAAGCTGGGAAGTGCCCCACAGAGCTCTGAGGGCTATGACTATCTGAGTGCTGGACTTCTAACTGAAAGGATGGTGTTCGAATCCACTTAGGGGCACCTTAGAAGAAAGGCCTGGACCTTTATGATGGAACAGAATTCAGAACCCTGAACGAAATCCACTCTCATCTACAGACTGCTGATCTTTGACAAAGGATCGATACACATGAAATGGGGGAGGATACAGTCTCTTGAACAAACAGTGCAGGGAAACTGGATATCTATTCGCAACAGAATGAAGCAGGACCCATGTTCTCACACCACATACAAAAACTAAGTCACAATAACCTAGATGTAAAACCTAGAGCTATCAAGATCATCCATGGAAAAACAGGGACAGACATAAGGACATAAAGTATATTATCAATACAATGAATATCAGAAGACAAAATAAATAACTGGGGCTCCCCAAAAGTCATACACTTACTCTCATCAAAAGATTCCACCAGTGGGGTGGGGGAACAGCCGGTGATAGATAGCCTGAGCAGTCTTTTTGCTTTCTGGAGTGGGAGGCCAGTGGGTACCACTACCCAGGGGTGGGGACTACATACAGCGCAAGGTCACATGTGCCAATGCTGGTTGTGAAAATGTGGTCCTTTCAAATGACTAGTGGATTTGTTTGGGTTTTTTGCTTAAGTTCTAAACCAAATCCTAGAGCCAGCTGATACTATTTCATAATCTGACGGATAAAATAATGGTGTATCAGTAAATGGAGAGTCCTCCTTCTGACGTATGCTAGGTTATGAAAGATGTAAAATATTCAACTTTATTCCTACCCCCCTTTTTTTGACTTTGTATTTTACTGCATGTCTCTTCCATTTTTAATCACTAGTCCATTGTCCAAAAAAAAAAAAAGATTTCACCAAAGAAAAGAGGGCTGAGCCCCAGTGGTGTGGTGGTTGTATGCGCGACTGTGGCCCACAGGATTGGCGGTTCAAATTAGCAGCAGCTCTCCAGGAGCAAGGCTGGGCCTCCTACTCCCACCAGGACAATGATGCCCACAAAAAAAAAAAAAAAGAGAGAGAGAAAAAGTAAAGAGAATTCACAGTTGGAGGCAACCTTTTGGCACTGGCATCTTGGACACAGGACTACTTGCTAAATGCATAGGAAACTTCAACACCTGACAAGGAAAGGGCAGGTCATCCAATTAAAAGTGGGGAGAGGGCCTGAATAGACCCTTCCAGCGCCCGAGGAAGGCGAGAAGCTTGCACTCATTAGTCATTCAAGAGATGAAATCTGAACAACGTAAGGGCTGACTTCCATTCCGGCCCTGAAGGATGACTAAAAGCTAGAGTGTCAGAGCTTTTATTAGTCTCCTGCCAATCAGTAAGCCTGGCCTCTTATACGACTTTGGATTTTGTTCCACATTTTTCAGGGCAGTTAGTGGTAGCTGGGATCCCAGCTCCAAGACCCTACCATAGTTTCCCAAAGAAGGCGCCACCAACACCACCCCCCCCACCCACCCCCCCACCCCCCAGTGGTGTGTGGAATGATCTAAGAGCATTGTAAGAGCAGATATCTACACTTTATCCTGGATTCTGGGCTGCAATACAAAAGGTTTTCATTGCTAGGGAGGTCAGGAGGGATTTTTTTGTTTTAGGAGGACAGTAGACCATATAAGTTTGGGAACCTCTGCAGCCTTTAGTCACCCTTCAGGACTGGAATGGAATTCCTCCCAATGTTAGAACAATCAACCATTTAAGATCAAAAGGCAGCATTTACCCAAAGGAGAAAAGAGCAGAGCCTTAGAGACAGAGGAGGTGAGGACGCCAGAAATAGAGGAAGTGGGTTAAGTGGGGTACCCTGAAGGGGTGAGTTGAAACAAAACGCCTACGAGTTGATGAACGGAAAACTGACGATCGGGCTCTGTAAACCTTCACCTAGTTCACAATTAAAAGGTGTAAAAAGGAAGAGGGGACCCAGGAGATCGACTTCTGAAAAAAACAGCCACTGACAGCGCTCTGGGATGCAGCTCTGCCCTGCAGCGCGTGGGGAATCAGAATCAACCAAACGGCCGTGGGTTTGGGTTTTGCTCTTTGTCACCCAATAAAATCCAGCAGGCTGCTGCTAGGGAAGCAGTGGGTCTGGGCAAACAACCAGCATGCTCCCTCACTGTGTCCCCGAGAGCAAGAGCAGGGAGGATTACTTTCTTTAAAGATGAGAAAATTGAGATGCAGCTGCGGGGACCTGCTCAGAGCCTTAGAGCATGTCTGTGGCGATGCCTGGCCCGGCACCCAGCTGAGGGCTCGCTTGGAAACCTAATTGAGAACACAGAAGGCAGGAAGCCAGGCACATCTGTGGGCAGGCCCCAGCTGTGTGCCCAGGGAGAGCTGGCCCTGGGGAGTCAGACTGGCAGGTGAGGCCGGCAAGGTCAGGAAGGATGCCGGCTACAAGACAGTGGGACCCATGCCTTGGGCGGTGGTGCTGTGTGTCATTCCTAGCTCGGCAAGAGGAAGACCGCTGGGATCTTGACTCAACTGAGAGAAGGGATGGGCAATAATTCAGTGTCCTTCCAGGTCAGCCAAGCTGCAGGCATTACTGTCTTCCTGGCCAACGCTAGTGGAGGGGACTGGAGGGAGCTCCCAGCTCACCACAGGCAGCTGCAGAGGCCCAACAGGCAGCAGCCTAGGAATGTGCCTATCTGTGTGACATCAAATGCTGACACTTCTCCAGCTTGGAGGGTGACACCTGGGTTGAGCTGTCTGTAAGCCTCACACACACACCCCATCCCAACCCACCCCCGGGACAGGCTCCGAATTCGCTGAGCAACACCCAGCCTCTATGGTGATCACATTGCCGCCCAGGACTCCTTTTGAAGACAAGATGCTGTGGCGAAGAGTAGCTTTTTGTTTGTTTTTGGCCAAGGCCTGGAGCTGTGTTCTTCCCTGTGCCTTATAATGGTTCAATTCCCACAGGAACCTTGACCGTGTGGCTGGCCGGAGGAGGGGAGCCCAGCATTTACCTGGAGGGGTTGACAGGTCAGTGTGGAGAAGGCTCCTGGAGCCCACACGGGCAGCAGCCAGCAGAAGCATCTCTTTGCACAGCTGCGGGAAGCAAAGTCCTCATCAAAGGGAAAAGAGAACCAGAAAGTTGGGGCGGGCCATAAAAAGCACAGCGTGTCACTGCCACTCCAGCATGAGCAGATGGAAGAGGAGGACGAGGTAGCCATTTCCAGGCACAAACACGGATCTGCTAGGCATGCTGGGTGAAGGCCTGGGGAAGCAAACAAGAAGAGCTGCAGACTCGGGCAGGCAGACCTGCTCTTCTGTGACCTCCAAGATCCCATCAATTTTGGATTAGCTTGTGCATCTACTCCCATGCAGCTATTAAACGCTGACTGACATTTGCCTAGAATGCTGTTTACCCAGACGTCCGGAAAAGCTGTTGGAACAGACTGGCAATCACTGCCTTTGAAGGGAGTGGAGAGAAAGGCCGAGGGAGGACTTGGGCTCACTGCTTGGGCCCCAAGGCGGCCCGGTCAAGACAACCCCCTCCAGGTTCCAAGGAAGCCGGCTGTTCAGCAGATCACAGAGACCTCCCTCACCCCAGGCCCTCTGCCATCTGGAGACCCCAGCCAGCCACGGTCAATGGACACCAGGCACCTGGGGCTCTGCTCCTGTGGCCTGAGAATGGTTGGGCAGAAGGAAGTCAGTGGGCTCTGGCACCCCCTACTTGGCCCTCTCTTCCTACAACAGTCAGGCTTCTCAGAATTTTCCTGAACTGCCCCCACCCCATCCCTCTGGGGTGAGAGGAGTGAGCAGGGACCCAATCCCCACCCCACCGGGGCCATCTGCACTCAATTATCAGCCCTTGGGGAGCCAGCAGAGGGCTGTTTGGCGGCTGCTGCTTCTCTATGATTAGCTTGTTCTTGTTTTTTTGAATATTGCATATGGTGCAGCCAGCTGTGGGAAGCGTTCTCAGTGCAAACAAAAGTTCTAAGCTAGTTTTTACTATGGGAGGGAAGGAGGGAGGAGGGGGAACATTTAAGTCCTAACTTTCGGGGTAAGTACTTCTCCACCTTATAATTTCACCCTGTCCAGGGACTAGGTCCATCCCTCGCTTCAGTGTCTAGTCACACAGGCATTTGCTGGCTGCAACTGGGCCTTGCTGAGAACTATCAAAAATATGTAATCCCAGCTCATGCAGTATCCACAGTCCAGGGGCCTGGTCTCTCCCCTTTGTTGTGTGTGCGTGGGAGAGACAGGATGTGAACAAGGCATCCTTTTAAGGAAACCACTGCAGAGACTCAACTCTGTCATCAACCCAAAAGCCAGGGCCAACAGCCCAAGTTTACCTTCTTTCCCAGGTGCCCAGCCAAGAACAAAAGCAATGCTACATTGTTCACACTTGAAATCTCCAGTGTTCTCTGGGGCCAGGCTTGGCTATAAGCCAGCATCCACATCCCTAGGGGCGCTTCCTTCAAATGCTGACTCTTGGGGTTACGTCTCAGCGAGGTTGTGAAATCCAGGCTCACACACCAGTGGAGATGCAGAGAAGTCAGAGCACGGCGTCAGTCGGGTGAACAGTGATCATCAAAGCCAGGAGATTAGCTACAATTCAGCTGGTGGGGGCTGAGGGTCTGAGGAGTATGGGAATGGAAGGTGAAGGTAAGCACAGCCTCCTCTTCCTCGTCTGCGCATCTCTGAACCAGGCAGAGAAGCTCCTTTCTTTTCTCCTAATACAATCTCACACACAGCAGCACAGAGATGGCACCAAGCACAGACCACATCTGTGGATACAAGCAGCTCCTTGTAGAAGAGTTTGGTTGCCTTATGCTCATGATCTAACTTCTCTGGATCTAGGAACCTGTCTGCCTCCTCTAGTGCTGCTGACCCAGGAAGACCATGGGTACTGTCCCTTTAGGAGGCCTGAGGACCGAATGCAGAGGGCTTGCTCTCTCTCGCAGCAGGTCCAGAGGCCTGGTGTTCTTTGGGGCCCTCCATGTTCCTTGGCCCAGCTCTTCCCCTGGGGCTGGCTGGATCCTCTTTCATTGGATCAGGGCTGTTGTTAGGGGTGAGGTGGCTGCAACTCATGGCCACCCTGGCCACCCTGGGCACCCAGGATGAAACTTTGGGCCCGCCTTGGCCCTCTCCTCACAATTGTCTCTCTGCCTGGACCCACTGTTGCAGCCACTGTGTCCATCCATCCTCTTGAGGACCTTTCTTATGACACTCCCCTGTATGGTGTCCTCTCACAACCGATTGGCTTACTAAGTCAGATCCCACCATGGGGGATCATGATAGAACTGCCACACCAGAGAATCCTGGTCCTACCAAATAGGCACATATTTGGAGGGGGGCGGGGGGCACGCGCACAATTCAATCTATGATCGAATGCATCTCTACAATTTAACCCATGGTTCTACTTGCTGGGATAGAACTCACTCACTGCCATCGACTCAAGCCCAACTCATCGCGACTCTGTACAACGGAGTAGAACCAGCCCGTGGGGTTCTGGGGCTGGTCACCACCTGTTGCTCCCACAGAGCCCCTGACAGGTTTGGGTGGCTGACCTTGCTGGTAGCTGCCCAACTCATAAACCATTATACCACCAGGGCTCCTGGTTCAGAGAGAAATTAAAAAAATCTTTCAAAAACATTTAGCAGGAAGACTATCTCATCAGTGACTGATTTTTTGGATGGGTGATTGGTGCCCTGGTGGGATAGTGGGTACGAGCAGGGCTCCAATCTGCAGGGCCAGCAGCTCAAAACCACCGGCAGCTCCACGGGAGAAAGACTGGGCCTTCTATTCCTACAAACAGTGATAGCACTGGAAAACCACGGGGCTCGCTGTGTGTCAGCCTTGATTCAAGGGCAAAGCTGGGAGCCGAAGGTCATCTGTACCGTTCATGGCTGTCTTTGATGATAGGAGCTAGGTTTCTCCTGAGAAGGGCATTAGCAGCATGGAAAGGGAGAGAAACAAAAAGCAGCCTGTGATGTGGGACTGGAGTTGGAGGTAGTCGACATGTAGATATGAAAGTAAGTTTAAATGTGATTGGGTGCACTTTTGGGAGTGTATGAAGGAATTTCAAAAAGTTGGTGAGAGAATTCTGCTTTCAGTCCCATCTTTCCGTGAGCTTGTATCTGTTTGTACACACATAGACATGTGTACTGATTCCCAAGCTCGGATGCCTTGGATCTAGGACTGCCGCAGTAAAGAATACACTCACTACACAAATCTTGGCCTTTGAAATAATTTCCCACTACAAGGCTGGGCTCTGGAAAGTATGAGAAGCACCTGAAGCACCTTCTGTCAGAGAGACAGAAAAGGCACAGAAATGCTCCCACGACGGAGGACACTGGTTGGTCAGAGCTGGCATCGTTCACAAGGAGAGCAGCAACGGCTGCAGGACGGAGAGCAGCATCAAGGCCACGGAATGTAGCTGTAGAAAGTGCAGGAGGGCATGTTTGTCAGATACTTTTGCACCATTAAAAGGGAAGAAGCAAAAAAAAGATAGAGAGCCAGCTTGAAGGAGCTCCCAGCAGCAATATCTAAGGTCACTTAGGCTCTGATGAAGTAACGGTATTCATGGGTCTTAACCATTAAATCAAAATGGTATGCCTCTGTACAGATATGGATTAATAATCCGAAGGGAAGCATGGCAGCGTTTTAAGCAGGAGCTCAGAGCCAGCACTATCAGTCACGGGGTGGCTACAGTCGTGGCAGCAGGAGGGATACACTGAGGACCCAGCATCCGCGCTTCGGTGATTTTCCTGCCCAGCACGGCATAACCCGAATGCAGCCACCGGGGGAAGCAACAGCTGGCAAAATAACTGACCTGTAATTTTCAAAGGCCATCAAAGCTGGTGAAAACTGAGGTGACATTCTACAGTAAAGATGACTAAGAGATAGCACGACCTGCTTCCTTTTGTTATCTGGGGACATTTGGCAGAACTGGAAGGAGTCCAAGGGTTACATGGCAAAAAAGATATCCATGGCAACTTCCCGATATTGATAGCTGTAGTGTGGTGACATGGGGAACGTTCTTGTTTATAGGAAATATTCACTGAAGCGCCTGAGGGTGATAGGCCCATCAGGCTGGCAATTTATCCTCATGTGTTCAAAAAGAAGAAAGGTCTTTCTTCTGTACTTGCAACTTTTTAGTATATTTGCAAATGTTTCCAAATAAAACCGTGTTTGAAAGAGCTGCATTTACAACAATTTCTTCTTCACTTTTAACTGTTATGTGACTTAAAAAAAAAAAACCCTGGCTGAGATAAAAACATTGTTTAAGATGGATGTAATAATTCTGAACTCTCCTACTCCCACCACCGAGAGCAGTGATGCCCCCCCAAAAAAACAAAAAACAACAACAACAAAATAATTCTGAACAAAAGTATTTTAGCCTATAACCAAATGAGTATAAGCATACATTTTAAACTAAGCCAAAATATTTAATAATTCTATTATTAATATCACAGCTAATCACAGCTAATATCAGTGAGTAGATGTATTTTTAAAGTTTATATCACACTACAATTTTATGGGTTAAAAAAAAAAAGCCTGACGAAGGAAAAAAATTTGCAAATTTGATGCCAAATTAAGTCAACATTAAGGTGGTCGTATTCCAACTTTTCAAAGCCAGTTCTTAAAAGCAATGACATACGCGCTGTATTTTAAAGAAGTGTCAGGTCAAAAAATGATAAAATCATTTAATGGCGCACGGAACGAGTCACAAATCAAAGTTTCTCCTAACTTCATAGAGTCCTTCTTGTCCTTTCTTGACCCCAAAAGCCATGATTTACCAAAATCAGTTGATGTCTAATTCCCTCGGGACACATGACCGGAAGAGAAGTATCTACCAGGCAACCCCGATGCTGCCTCGTGGATGGCCCTTTCTTCCATCAATCCCTCCATGCACTCATCATCCGAACTGGGTCAGGGTCCAAATGGCACACCACTGAGCATTACACATGAGCATCCCAGCGGGCGCCATGCACAATCTGCCCAGCGAAGCTTCATTTCTCTCCAGTAATAAAGAGGTGGACGTTCTTCTTGGACTGTAACATCTGTGCTGCGCGCTCCACGCCAACCACAGCGGCGAGCCTCTGGGCATCGTACTTGGAGTAGAGAACAGTACAGGTCCATGTGGCTTCCTCTCCTCTGTTGGTGGCCTTCAGCATGTTACAGACCTCACTGTAGAAGTGGGGATACGTCGGCAGTTCATAGAAAATCAGGTTCCTGATGCCTTTTATTGTATACCTGTTAGAATGGGAGAGAGGAGAAGATATGTCTGCTTGAGAAATGGTTGTGGAGAGCTACCTAAGGGTTCCACAGAGGCTGAGTTCACTCGGGCAGTTCAGGTGAGTGGAAGAAATAAGAGCACAAATAACAGACAGGCCCAAGGAGCCCTGTTAGAGCGATGGGTTAATACTTAGCTCTTAATCAAAAGGTTGGCGGTTCAAGTCTACCAAATGGCTCCATAAGGAGACAGATCGGACAATTTGCTTTCTTAAGAATCAGAGTCGAGAAAATAGTCTGAGGTCAATTCTACTGTTACACGGGGTCACTATGCATGGAAAGTCTGTCAGCGTCCAACAACATTCTAATGGGGATATCTCAGGCCCAAGGCAGGCTAACTTGGCCACTGCTTGCGCTTACTGCTTGCGGAGGCAGGGTGGGGAACAGGAGATGAGGACTAAAAATCTGTCAGAGAAAATTTAAGCAGCAGCCAGTTACAATTTAATATTACCTTTATCATCTAACCATCCAAACCCATTACCATCAAATGAATTCTGACTCATATCGACCCTCCAGGACAGCAGAACTGGCCTAGAGGGTTTCTAAGGCAAACACAGAGGGCCCGAGCTTCGTACCGCTGAGTTCTGACTGTAGACCTTTAGTGTTAGCAGCCCAGCACTTAACCACGGAGCTACCAAGGTTCCTAATCCTTAAAATCATTGGGCGATGTGAGTGCTCTGCAGTGGACATGAGCCAAGGCCCAGCATATAAAACCCAATACATAAAGCCTGCTGCCCACACTGTAAACGCATCCCTGTTTGTCTTCTGGTGTCACTCTGTAGACAAGTTAACGCCACAGCAGATGTCCCGAGCTTTGCCACTTACAAAATCCTGCCCGAGGACCCACTAGGCATTATGGGAAAGCAATTAGTTTCAAGAGCTTTTGCATTTCCCCCTCTTCCCTGCTGCACAGAGCCGCACAGCGGTAGGAAGGGGGGCGCAGACCCTAGAGACTCACCATATGGTTGGGGTTGAGGTCAAGTGTGCCTGCTGGTACGCCACTGAAGATCTGACACCCCGCCTGCCCCCCACCCCCACGGTTCTTCCAGATAGATTCTCTCCTACACCGCCAATGTCAGACTCCCCTGGGAGTTTCAGCTTAGTCGCAGAGGCAGGCTGTCCTATTGTTTTTATCTCCCGTGGCTCATCCCAGTCTCTCTGGAGACTACAATTCACTACTTGCTTCACCTTTTAATATCACCTCTCCAAAAGAAGGAATTCTAATGGCTAATTAACTTGAATAAATGGTTCTACTTCACTATGTCTCAAAAAAGACAGAGAAAAACACACATTAAGAGTTTCACTTCTGCTTAGGATGCAGAAAATAAAGAGATTCCAGCATTCTCATGCTAACAACAACAACAACAACAACAACAAAAGCCAGGTAATTCTTTTTCTTGAGCTCAAAGAGCCGATGTCTGGAGACAAGCCAGTTAAGTGATGCTGGTGCATTTAATCCTTTACTTGCAGTGGAGAATGGGTGGTGCTGATTAAAAGAACTAGCCAATTTTCTGTGGTGTAAATGTTCCAATTGTGGCCAATTTCCCTCTGTCAAGGTGGTGCTGGTCGGGCGAGGTGCCCTGGAGGCCTGGTGGATGTCTTGGGCTATTAACCAGAGAGCTGGACTCACTCCAGTAGCAGTTCCACGGGAGAATGAGGGGGCTTTCTATTCTACTCAGTGTCCAATAGGGTTGTGAATGAGCAGGAATCAACGCGATGGCGGTGAGTTCGGTTCGGTTGACTGGTGCTGTGGAACACAGCATTAGGAAGAAAGGTGCAGCCCGATTTTGTGAGCAAGAACCAGTTTCAGCCTGCGGCAGACGGAATTCCCAGAAGGCAGTAAGTAAGATCCTTTGCAGAGAGGGGAGAAACATAAACCACGTCACCTTTTGCAGAACCCGTAAGCATGGGGGCAGCTGTTGAAAAAGAGACAGCAGGAAGGAGCTCCACACTAGTAACTGCTTAAATGGCAGCAGGCGGTGAGCTTGTGTGATGGCTGAGAACCTTTGGGAGCCCTGGAGAGTCTGGAGCTTCCATTCACTCATAAACTCTGGTCCATAGGTCTCCCCTGGAAGCTGTGGAGAAGATGGAAGACAGAGACCCTCTTCGGTGGTACAAAAACCCCACCCACTTCCCCTGCCATCTCTTCTAAGAAGCAAAAGCCTGATAGTTTTGCACTGGGCAGGGTTGAAACAAGTCACTCCCCCTCCCCCTAGTTCCGAGGAATCTACCCCTGGGGGAGGGCATAAGTCCCTTACCCCCCACGCACCAGCCTTGTCCCAGTCAAAACCAAGAACAGTGTTTGCCCCTGGGAAAAGAGCAGTGAGCGCTCACAGCTCAGCATCGCACAGTGGTCCAAGCAGAAATCTGCTACCCCTGGGTAAGAAGCAGAAGACGCTTCCCCCCAAGAACTCCACAGATCCAAGGCACAATTTGGCTGCCATGGGGGGTATCATACCATGACCTTCAAAGCCCATCATGAACAAGCCTGCCTAACCTGAACTAAAAAGGGAACCTCCCATCCCACCCCACTCTCACCCCAGAGTGGCTAGGAGCAATAAGCCAGAGTAGCCTGGTGCCAGGAGAGAGTATGGAGAGACCTTCTTCTGAGGTGCAGAGCGAGGTCCCCAGCACGCACAGCGAACCCACTGTCTGCAATGTGTGGAAGGGGCCGACAGCAACAACAAAACACAAGTCCAGCCCTGCCCGACTACCCTACCTCAACCTCCACACCAGTGCCCGTCCTGGACGAGTGCCGTGTGTGCTGTCGGCAAGAAAACCATTTCCCCCAACCTCAAGGTTTCGAATCAAACACACAAGCAAGAAAAGGACATTAAAGTAATATTCATGACTAGCAAGTCACTGTGCCAACTTGGGGCTTGGCAAAAAATGGGTCCTTCTAATAGCTTCGGCCCTCAAAATTTACCCCAAGGGAAAACGTAGGACACTATGCCATCAGAAGAGATGCAGAAGGTCCTTCTTGGCATTATCATAAATAGGAGCAGAAAACAAGAATCAATCCATATGGGCACCAAAAGGAGCCTGGGCTAACTCTACAGTCCCACAAGGGGCACGATGCAACCCTTGAACCGGATGTGACGCACACCCACAAGTGGCCGCAGATGACATCCGAGTAGAGTGGGGAGCTCCTGCAGGGGCACCTGGCCAAGTGGTTACATTCCGCACCACCCAGATCTGGACAAACTAGACGGAGGTGCCTCGGTATGGGAAAGAGTGGAAAGCACATGATATCCTTCATTTAGCATTCATGAACCTACCCCACCCGCCACCAAAAAAAGTCATCTAAACCAGTGGCCACCACACAGTCTCTCACTTAAGAAGCACCATTCATGCCTGGCCCCTCTTCTCAAGGCGCTGTGCTTGAACTGGATTGTGGGCAGTCTGAAGACCTGGATGATCTTAAAGGTCTCCAAAAGGATTCCCATGTCCAGCAGTGCTTGCCAAGCACTGGAAACCATGAGATGAATTCAGATGACAGGACAGGGGCAGGAGACTAGGTCAGACTCTTAGGGTAACCTCACCTTTTGGGTCAAGTCATGATTATGAGGGCGGTCGTCTGGGCTGTTAGGCAGCAACACCTAGCCTCAACCCACTAGATGGCAGGAGAAACAGAAACATTCGTTCACTTCTGATTACCAACTGTCCCTTTAGTACTGCACTAAGCTAGACGATGATTTGCTAGATGTCTGCTCCCTAAGTGAATCCCGATTAGTGAGGAGAACAGAATGGTCCCTTTAACAACCGAGGAGACTCTGAAGCTGAAGAGTATGTTGCCATTGTTGTGCCACTGAGTTGATTCTGACAGTGACAACAACAGGGCAGGGTAGACCTGCTCCCAGGGCGGTTCATGGCTGGACTCCCCTGGGAGCAGATCACCGGATGTCGCTTCCACGGAGCCCCTGGGTAGGTTTAAACCACCAATTCTTGAGGTCAAGAGTTAAGGTCAAGCACTTAATCATCGTGCAATACATGGGGCAATTACTATTGAAGCAATGCCATGCGGTGTGGTAACATGACTACAGTTAGGTAAAAGAATGCTGCTTTCAGAAAGACATGCTGAAGTAGTTGGAGGGTAAGTTAAAATAATCCTGCAACAAATGTTAAATGCTTCAGGGAGGAAGAGACAGCTATGTGCAGAGAGAGAAGGATAGGAGAGAACAGGGGTATGAATACAGTGGCCAGCACTACCACCTGGTAGATTCTAGGAGTATGAGATGACACACTTTTTTTTTTAGGCATCACTGCCCTCTGGTGGGAGTGGGAAGCCCAGCCTTGCTGCTGCTGGATTTGGACTGCCAAGCCAGTCGGCCGAGGTCCCGCACTCAACCACTATGCTACCAGGGCTCAGCCCCAGACACATTATTGTAGTCATGTTATATTATTATCTCCTTTTGGTATAAAATTTTCTAAACGCAAATTTGGAAAGGATATGATAGAAGTAAACGTATCAAACCTGTCTCATAAAAATATGCATCCCAAAACAATAACATCCTTGAAATACCTCCATTGGACAGGATGATCCAAATTCTGGTATTTTAGAATGTGCCTGTAAATTTGTGTGTGTGGCTGTGCACTTTTTTGTTTTACATGAAAAAGACTAAAAAGAAATATACTACTATCAATATTTACATCCAGGCAGTGGTATGATATGTGAAGCTTTTTAGTCTAGACTTTTCAATTACTACAGTAATTTAAAATATAAGTAGCAATATTTAAATGTTACATTCCAATAAGATAAAAACTCATGGTCTGCTTGAAAAAGAAAACCCCTTGTCACCACTTTTTAATCTACGAGATTACAGATTCCTTGGAAACAGAAAAAGGAGTCCAAGCCCTCCAGATGAGACCATAATGCCGACTGTTGATGTCTCCATTGGCCCACACACACCCCGGAACCCAGACCTAAAACAGACGGCTGCTCATCAGAAACCCCTACAAATAAAAAGGCCCATAAATCACAGCAAACAGACAAACAAGCCCACCTGCACTGCCACTGGACTGAGGACAACTCAGTGTGGCCCTACAGGACAGAGGAGCGCTGCCCCTGTGGGTTTCGGGGAGTGCAACTCTTTACAGGCAGGCAAAGCCTCATTTTGCTCCCATGAAGCGGATGTTGGTTTTGAACTGCTGACCTTGCAGTTAGCAGTCCAACATAAACCTCACTAGGCCATCTGACCTATAACCCCTATAGATCAGTTCAGGTTCTCACAGGGCCTAAAACTAAGGTCATCCGGGATGCCTGTTTTCTCTGCCAATGGATTAAAGGAGGCAACCACAACACAAGTGCAATAACGACTATAACGACTAGGTCCTACTGACCAGAACTAGACTTCTCATACGTGGGCAGAAGGAGCCTTTAAAAAGACAGCTACTAGGGCTGAGCCCGGTGGCGTAAGTGGTTGAGTGAGGAACTGCAGCCTGCGGGTTTGTGGTTCAAATTCAGTGGCAGCTCTCAGGAGCAGCACTGGGTAGCGCCCACAACCACCAGAGGCAGTGATGCCCACACAAAAAAGCCAGCTACTCATCCATTGTCTGCTCCAGACGCACAACGACCGCACCCTCCCTCTGCCGTAGCGTCGATGCTGACTCAGCGACGCTACAGGACAGGCTAGAACTGCTCCCGTGGGCTTTCGAGATGCTAACTCTTTAGAGGAGCAGAAAGTTTCACTTTCACCCAAGGAGTGGCCGGTGATTTCCAATCGCCGACCTTGCAGCTAGTAGCCCCGAGGGTAACCACTACACCAACGGGACTCGGCGGCTCCACTGCGAGGTGCATGCCCAAGACAAGTGAGAGCGGCGATGCGAAAAGGCACATGCCCAGTCCCGGGGTTCACTGCAGCACTGTGCACAGCCGCCACAGGGTGGAAACCACCCAAGGGTCCGTCGATGGGTGAATGGACAAAAAAACATGTGGTGTGTACACGTACAATGGACTGTTACTCACCTACACAGAACATGCCACGACATGGATGGACCCCAAATCCTTAATCAGTCAAGCACAAAGGGTCACTAGGTGTGTAATGGCACTTAGGGAAAGGTGGCCGAGATTAAGGGCAATCGTGGCACACCATGATCAGTTGACGTTACTAAACTACACCTGGAACATGTTGAATTGGCAAATTAGAAAAAAGGAGTGCTCACCCAGAGGCTACGCCTTGCTGCCATGGGAACCCCAAAAGATAAGACATACAAGAATGGAGCCTGGAAGAACCTTCTGGAGAAACACCATGAGCAGGAGTCCACCCAGGAGCTGCTGTTTTCATCGCCCACAAACAAACGAAACTTCAGAAGGAACACTTTTTCTAGCTCACAATTAAGTCCTAATCTTTCCAACACAGCCGACTGCTGGGTCCCATGGTTTAAAAGATATGTTCTTTCTCCAAGGGTAAATGAAAATGCACACCACAAAGGCATTGCACACCAAACCATGCATCACCACCTTAGTGAGCTCTCAAGTGAAAAAGTCTATCGCCGAAAACCTCCGAAGCACATTACTTCCACCGTCTTCCCCACAGCACCCACCCATTCCCGTCCAAGGCGCTGAGCACACAGCACAGCCGAGCATTTGACTGCAGTGACAGCAGGGGAACGAAGTTGGTAAAAACAAACGAGCCTTGTAGGGCTGAGGACAGTTCTACTTAGGAAGAAGGTGGTCTTTGATGCCCAGCCTTTTCCTTGCAAAGTTGCCGAGGTATCTGAGAGCAGCCCTTGCTCATCCCCGTTTCATTCACATTTGCTAGAGACAGTCACACTGGGTATGTTTCCAATCCATCCCCTTCACTCAAAAGACCTCGTTTCATTTGTTGAGCTGATAGAATGCAAAGTGCTCTTAAGACCTAATGAGTGCCACTCCCCCAAAAGACCACTTCTCACCATGAACTAAATCAAGTTACAAGGACAGGGCAAGCAATGGTGCCAACCAGCAGGCCCTCATTAATGCTCTCTGGCCAAACAGCCTTGTTTGGGTAGCCGAGACTGGAGCCCAGAGAAACACAAAGTTCTCAACTCTCCATTCTTAGATCGAGTCAGCAGAATGTCGAGGAGGTAACAGGAACAGGAGGTCAGCTCTGCTGGACTGTCCGTATTCTGGGAGGGAGAACACGTCTACCAAGTGCGGTTCTGGGAGGAGCATATAGGAAAGAGCATCTAAATGCTTCAAAGCCCGGGGGCTTTCCAGCTATCTTCTTTGAGATCCTTTGAGAAACTGTCCCACTTGATTAGCATATATGAATGGAAGATCATGAAACAGTGAAGGAAGAATTTACATGTCACAAGGCATTACTCTTCTGTCAGTCTGTCGTACTGTGGCTTGTGCCTTGCTGTGAGGCTAGAAGCTATGTCACTAGTAACTCAAATACTTGCAGTGTCACCCAGCGTGAACATGTTTCAGCAGAGCTTCCAGACTAAAAACGCATGATGGAGAAGGAAGAGGTGGTCCACTTCAGAGGAATGAGCCACCAGAAACCTTATGAATAGAAGGAGCATGTTGTCGGAGAGATCGCCCGAGGATGAGACCCTCAGGTCAGAAGGTACTCAAAATATGACTGACGGAGAGCGAGCGCCCTTCTTAAAGAAGAGCTGACCACACCGATGGGGACGGGGTTCTGTCTTTCCCAGTAAAGCTTCCGGGACCTTCATTTACTGTGGGGACATGAATCAAAATGAGAAGGAACCACGGCAAACCGTATCTACTAAAGGAAACTTTGAATGTATGAAATATGAACCGAGGAAAGTTGCAAGCTGTCAGAAACAAAATGGAACACATAGGATTGTTATTCTAGGTGTTAGTGAACTCAAATGGACTGGGAATGGCCATTTTGAAGCAGACAATTTTATGGTTTACTATGCCGGGAATGACACAATCAAAAGGAATGGGGTTGACTTTGTCACCAAAAGAAACATTTTAAGATCTATTGTGAAGGACAATGCTGTCTGTGTTCAGACAGCATCTATTACTACACATGAAAATCCAGTCAATACAACTATTATTCAAATGTATGTACCAATGACGCAAGACAGCGAGTTGGAAATTAAAGAATTTTACCTACATAATTCAGTCTGGAGTTGATCCAACAGGTAATCAAGAAGCATTGATAATTATTTGTGACTAGAGTTCAAAAATTGAAAACAAAATGGAGGAAACAGTAGTCACAAAATACGGTCTTGATAACAAAAACAAAGCTGGAAGTCAGATGACAGATTTTTGCAAAACCAGTAACTTGTTCATAGCAAAAAACCCTTTTCCAATAACACAAATGGCAAGTACACACGAGGACTTCTCCAGATGGAATACAGGGAAATCGATGGACTACAGCGGTGGCACAGAGGGAGGAAAAGCTCAGTATCAGAGCTCAAACAGAGCCGGTGATCAGACCAGCAGGTGCTCATGTGAGTTTTGGTTGAGGCAGGAGAAAATGAAAACAAGTCCATAAAAGCCGCTTAAAACCTTGAGTACATCCCATCTGTATTTCGAGAACATCTGAAGAAATGATTTCACACTCTGAAGATGAACAATGACACAGAAGACTCGAGGAGTTGTGGGATGACATCAAAAAATTACACACGAAGAAAGCAAAAGGTCGTGACACCGCTAGGAAAGAAAGAAAGGATCAAAAGCGGGTGTCAGAAGAGACTCTGAAACTTGCTCTTAATCATAAAGTCAAAACTCAAACTCAACAGCGACCCTATTGGACATGACAGAAGTCCCCCTCTGAGTTTCTGGGACTGTAACTGCTCATGGAGCAGAAAGCCTTGTCTTCTTCTTGAGAGCATCTGGAGGTTTTTAACTAAGGCTAACCTTGTGGATTAGAGGCCAACGAGTAACCACGACATCCCCGGGGCTCCTAATCACAGAGCAGCTAAGGCAGATGCAAGAAGTGATACAAAGAGCCGAAGACAAAGTCAAGCATTGTAATGAAATGAGCAAAGGCTTCGAGTTAGAAAACCAAAAGACAGAACGTGGTTAGCGTATCTTAAACCGAAAGAACTCGGGACGGAATAGAAGCACTGAGTTATACTACCAAAAGGTTCTACAGGCAGGATATTGACTGATGCTGGAAGCACTTAAAGAAGATAGGAAAAATAAAGCCACTGTACCAAAAAGAACTAGTTGATGGCCATTTCAAGAAGTAGGACATGAGAAAGAACCAAGGGTACCAAGGAAAGAAGCTCAAGCGGCACTAAAGCATTAATCAAAACTCAGGGTCCAGGAATTGATGGAATAACCACCAAAATGCTTCAACAAGCTGATGTCAGATTTGGAAGACAGTTATTTGGCCAACTGACTGGAAGACAAACATATCTGTATCCATTCCAAAGAAAGGTGACCCAACAGAATGCTCAAATTATAGTTTATCTTTAATATCACATGGAAATAAAATTTTGCTGAAGATCAGCCAATAACAGTTGCTACAGCACATTGACAAGGAACTGCCAGAGATTCAGAAGACGTGGAATAAGAGCTAGCAAAGCTGATGTCAGATAGATCATTGCTGAAAACAGAGACAAGGGAACACTGCAGGTTTTAAAATCAGAAAAGGAGCTGAGCCCTGGTGGCATGGTGGTTGTGTGCGGGACTGTGGCCCACAGGGCTGACGGTTCAAATCCAGCAGCAGCTCTCCAGGAGCAAGGCTGGGCTTCCTACTCCCACTAGGGCAGTGATCATTCTCTCTCTCTCACACACACACATACACACACACACACACACACACACACACACGCACAATCAGAAAAGGTGTGCAACAGGGTTGTATCCTCTCACCATACTTATTCAGTCTGTATGCTGGACACATCATTAGAGAAGCTGGATTATATAAAGAAGAATGTGGCATTAAGACTGGAAGACGTCTTATTAGCAACCGGCAGCATGCAGAGGACACGACCTTGATTGTGTCAAAGTGAGGAGGTCTTGAAACACTTGCAGGTGAAGACTGCAATCAATGTTTGCAGCCTTCAGTAGGGAACACAAGTCCTCACAATTACATCATCACGAGCAGCAGAGGAAAGGTCAAAGTTATCCAGGACTTTTTCTTCCTTGGGTTCTCAACCAATGGTCATGGAAGCAGCAGACGAGAGGTCAAATGACACACTGCACTGGGTCACACGGGTGCACAAGACCTTTTTCAAGTGTTGAAAACTAGGATGCCACCTAGAAGACGAAGGTGCGTCTGACCCAAGTCATGGCATTTTCAATTGCCTCACGTGTGTGTGAAACTAGTGCTTCGAATAAGGAAGTCTGAAGAAAAATCGATGCATATGAGCTAGGGGACTGTTGAAGAAAACTCAGAGTACCAAGGACTGCCAAAAGAAGATACAAATCTGTCTTGGAAGAAGTATGGCCAGAATGCTCCTTAGAGGCAAGGGTGGGGATTAAATGACATTTTATGGTGACATTTTGTCACCATAGACCAGACCCTGGAGAAGGCGATCATGCTGGGTACCGTCGAGGAGCAGGGAAAGAGGAAGGCCCTTTGGCAAGGAGGAATGACAGCAAGGCTGCAACCATGGACTCAACCATAGAAACCACGGGGATGATGACAGATGGCGGGGCAGTGTTTCGTGCTGGTGTACACAGGGTTGTTGTGAGTCAGCACCGACTGGAGGGTCCCCAACAACAACTGAAGGAAGACACAAAAGATAGTGAGATTCAGCTTTCTACAGCTTAAGGGCTTCAAGGTTTTTTCCTTTGGCACTGGGGAACCACTGAGCAATTAAACACCCGAGATTGCTGAGTTACTTGCAAATACTGTTAATGCACCATACCGAAAATTGCGAAAGACGAGTAAATGCTTGGACAGACATGAAGGATGAACAAATTGGGGAGGGAGAGTGGAAGAATACAAAGATATATGCAGATCTGACTGAGAATATTTGTATGTGTCAACCGTCTTTGTAGCAAATATACACATGAATGTGGCAGAGCACACAGGAGGCAAGCTTAGACATGACCCAATACCTTGAGGGACTCAGTCCATGGTCTGGGAGATGGGCTGCACAGTGTCAGAGGTCACGAGCATCGATTGGTGTTATACAGCTGCATGAGAGGAAGGGAAGGCACACACCACCGAAAGCTTCCCAAGCATGCGAAGCCGTCCATGCCAAGCACTACTTCCCCGCCTGTCCAGAGAGCCTGCTGGCACCTCACGCCCCTTTACCTTTTGTAGAAATGGAACCGCTCTGTGAGGAGCAGAAACTGCTGCTCTCCTTGAAGGAAGAAGTGCCTGGCCCTGGAGACCGCCGACTTCTTAGTGTACTCGCAGATGTGAGTGAAGTTCAGTTCTTCCTTCTTGAAGTAATTTCGAAGACGCACAAAGTCAAAGTAGGAGGGGACGTAGATGAGCGTGTGCGACATGACTGCATCCCGGTACTGAGGCAGAATCTTGTTCACGAAAAAATTAAACCTGATGTTGGAGGAGAAATAGGCAGTCAGTGGCCTAAAACTGAACAGTGTGGGCGCAAAACATATGACCCCAGAAGTCAACCTTGCTCTAACCTCACTAAATAGGGTACAATCTCGCTTACCTCATCTCAGAGACAAATGAAGGGTAAAGCACGAGAAGGACATTAACAACTAGGTGCTAGCATTCACTCTTCAATGTAAAACACATTCCATCCTATCTCATGGAATTATTCCAGAAGCATAAAACCACACACCAGTCAGGCTAACAAATAATTATTGAGTACCTACCATACACTAAGCACCATTCCACTAGTACAGGGCCCCTAACTAAGCACAATAAAAAGAAAAAACAACTGTGAGATAGGGTTTATTGTGCCAACCTGGTAGATAAACACATGTGGGATTAACTGAAGGGCAGAGGGCTAAATGGCTCAGTGAGCCTCGGCCTTTCTACTTCTTGGGTCTCCTGCTCTCTGATGGTTGGACCAGGATGCAGCTGCCTTCCCCAGTTCCCTGCTTCAGCTGGCAAGTCTCTCTACCTGCAAGACATCCCTGAGGAGAAGCCACAGCCTACCCTGATGCAGCCCTCAGTGCTGGAGCACCAGCGAGCGTGGAGACCCCTGCCAGCATTAAGCTGCTTACACGCTCACTGATTTGGCTTTCCTGCTGCAGTCGTCGGCGTCACTGCGTGTGTTCTGTGAGACTGAGGAGGACTTCATAGATTGGTATCAGACATATGGGCTAATGTTGGACTCAGGGGCTTGGGCAGCACTGGGTTGGGATGCTTTCTGAATGTACACGTACCCTTTATGTAAAACTCTCTTAAAAACAGAGGAGTTTCTGTGGATTTGTTTCCCTAGCTCACCCAGACTAGCACACAGCAGGATGGGCCGGGGGCTTGGGGCTATGTAGGGAAATAGGCCTGACCCTTGAAAGCCTATCACACTTTGCTGACTTAAAACCCTTTGTAGCATTAAACGATGCAATATAATTTTAAAATGCTACAAGCTAAAAGAAAGCAAGCCTGATTTTGAGTACCCACCCTCCCAATAGCTGGTTATGAGGCTGGGGACAAGTCTCTGTTTATTACTGTCAAAGAGCAGGACAGGCACAACTCTCTCAACAATGTGGTAAATGATACACAGTGAAATTAATGTGGAATTCTACTCTAGATTTGTCTGAGTCAAAAGCCTCTCCTTGGCCTAGGCGCCTGATGAGGCTGTGGAGGTGCGTGGGTTAGTTACCTGGCATTAATCACTGAAGCGAGGTTTTCTGCTTCCATCCTTTGGAAGACGTGTGGGAGTTGCACCAGCACATGGCTTATGGAGCCCGTCATGGGGATGTGCCTCACAGTCACCTGCCACGAGCCAAGGAGAACATGAGGCGAAGGTCCACTAATGACCTCAGGCTTCCCCACCCAGGAAAAAGCAGTGCTTTCTGGAAAGCCCAAAAGAAATGAGGAGTGGGCCTACCTGGCCTTGCAAATTGAAACAGTACTTGCTGAACACCGAGTTGATCTGGGCGTCCTGCAGGGCCCCAAAGAGCAATGTCTGGCGATAGTACTTGGACCAGTTGTTGAGGCTCCACATGCGCACTCGGGAGAAGTCCACTCCGTGTGACTCCAGAGGCAGGAGGTTCATGTGATTCATCAAGTGCTTGGAGCAGAAACGACACCACCATCAACCTTTCATGCGTGCTTACGTGCCAGGAGCAACTTACTGAACATGCTGCACGTCGACCCTCTCAGTGAACGCCGTGGAGCATGTCTGATCAGCTCCCAGATGACAAAAACACTGAGCTTACTAAGAGGAAGCTTCCTTTAAAACATAGGTTTCCAAACCTACCGCCCCCTTTTCAGGAAAAACAAGAAATACCCAGTGCCCCCAGGCAATTAAACACCTTTATACTATAGCCCATAACCCTGGTTAAGGTGTAACCGAGAGCAAACTGGCTGCCATCACATACACAGTCACCCTCTTGAAAAGCCACACAGCCTATCTTTTGGGGTCACTCTGAGGACAGTACACGTAACTGACATGTCAGCGCCGATATGTTCCATGCACCCAGCCCAGGGAGCAGTATGGGCTCCTTTTAAAGCCTCGTTTAAAGCAAGGTGACATTCTGCAATGTCACCTTCATCTGCTGATGGGTCTCTTCGGCCTAAACTTGGGCATGAGGGGGAAGATATGGAAAACCGCTGAAGCCCTGCCAGGAGCCGCTTCTCCCTAAGTGAGGGACTATCTCAGAACCACCGCCCCTGCTATCTCCTCCAATCACAAGTGCCTCCCATCTGAACTATAGTTTCAGTCAGTAAAAACCCCAAAGGGACTTCAAGTAGTTTGTAGAGAAATGAACATGAAGCAATAGTGGAATTTTTCCATGACGTTTGGACACAAGCCCGCCCCACCCCATCCCCGTGCTAAAGGATAATGAGTTCTAGAAACGTTATCTGCTGTATAAGTAAGTACTTATTTGACTCCTGTATGTCAAATGTGCATCTCAAGTCCTGGCTTGGAGGAAAGGTGAGTGTTCACACACCTTTAGGAAGAAACCCCTGTGGTTTGGGGATAAGGCCCGTGTCAAAATGTATTTTGTTCAGTCTTGACAACACGTATGAATAGGGGGACCAAGAGGACCTGATGCGAGCCCAAATTAGTCGGATGACAAAGACAGCCTCCATTTCTCTGTACAACCCCATCACTCACTAAGAAACCTTAACCGATGTTCCCCCATCTGCACAAAAAACGAAACAAAAGAGAATTGGTATAACCTAATTAGGTGGAGACATTTTTAACAAGGGGAATTTAAAACTAATCAACCACCCACACTAAAGTGGACTAACAGCAGGAAGAGATAGTTGATGGAGCCAACTCATTTTGCAGATTTAAAGGACTGATTACACTTTAATCTCTTTTGTCTACTTATGGCCAATTTGTGCTATAAAGAAGGGTGCAAAGGTTGTCTTGAGAGTGGGAAGACAGCAATTGTTTACAAATGGCAGTTTTTAGCTGGACTTAAATGGGCCTCTAAAACTTCAGCCACTGAGCCCGGGACCACCCCGAGTGTGAAGCCCGCCCCCTCTGGATTGTGAGGGGCCAGCGTTACCAGGACATGCTCCCAGTTCTGCATCAGGTAGATATCCACTTGGTCGATGATGAGCAGCTCAATAGACGACAGAAAGTCAAAGTCTCTCTTCTTCTCTCCTTCTCCACCAATAATGGTCCTCAAGCCCAGAGGGGAGGCAATGAGGATGTCCGAGGAATAGAACGGGGCATAGAGCCGGATGCTTCGCTGAAGTATCGCAACTCCTGCACAGAACAGGGGGGGGCACGGATCAGCTCATGGGTCACTTACCAAGCCACGACTTCCCAAGTTCCCACAGCATCACTCCTTCTCTCCTGTACCTCCTACAATCCATGTTCCCCTTCAGCATACACGCTCAGAGGGCTACTATAATAATAGCAATAATGGTTTTCACCCACCTCTTGTGCCCATGGACCCTGCTAGTTTCCACTCATTTCTTTTTTTTTTTTTTTTTTTTTGGGGGGGGGGGGTCACCCACCAGGAGAGGGAGGCCCAGCCTTGCTCTGAGAGAGCTGCTGCTGGACTTGAATCACCAAGCCAGTGGGCTGCAGTCCCGCACTGAACCACTATGCTAACGGGGCTCAGCCCTCACTCACTGTTTCTTCACCATCAAATTTATCCACTTGTCTCTGCTTTCAAATACCCTAGCCACTTCTCAATCCACCGCGATCTATCTTCTGATTCTCGAGGCTCTGTTGAAATTACTCTTGCTAAGGCTGCCAACAGCTTTCAGTCACCACGCTAAGGGGCACTTCCGGGTGCTCCTGAAGTGACACACTAACGACTCTCCTGGAAATGCTCTCTTGCTCACTGGTGGTTTCTAAGATGTCGACACTCACTCTTGCTTCTACCTCTGATCTGACCTCCATCATTCTAGACCCAAATTTCTCTTCAGTTAATCCCTATATTCGGAGCCAATAAAGCTGCTGATAAACTTACTCCTTAAACATGGGTTTGACATCCTTGTGATACAAATTTATATCCCAACCCACATCGCTTTCCTACGTTCCACTCTAGACCGGCTGCTTGTGCTAGACGCCTGCACATATCCACACTCAACACCAGCACTTTCCCCTCTTTGCTCCTTTTCCTTCCTCCCAGGCAGGCCGAAAATGTGTGACCCTTGGGCTGTGCCAGGTTTACTCTCCCTGGTGTCTCAGAACATGCAGCTCCCCATCACAAAACATCTTCCTCCACTTTCACGTCTCCTCCGCTACTGGGCAAAGTCTGACAGCTGTCCCTTCCACTGGAGGCCACTGTGACATGTCATGCTCTCATCTGGATACGAGAACTGCCTTTCAATGCCCCAGGAATACCTGCTGTACCCCCTGATAATCACAGAGCTGGATTTCACCGACAAGATGGGCCATAACTTGTCTCTCTAGCTCCGGTTGCGTGGTAGAGCCTGGGACGCAGTGAGTGCTCAACAAACGGTTCTTACATGAGTATTTGTGCCTTTCTAGAGGTACCGATGGGGTAGCTGGGAGCTGAGACAGATCAGCCAGTGTCACGAGCTGGGTGGGAGCCGGTGAGTGATGAGGGTACAGGTTCACGGGGAGGCTCTCCACATGGCAGGCAGGAGAGAAATCAGCCGGTCAGGATGCAGAGACACTTCATATCCACACCCAGCTCTGGTTTTCCCAACTCCCCCAAGATCTCCTTCTACTGCCTGCATGCTGACAGTGTTGATGCATTTCTGCCACACATGGGCATGTACCTGCTCCCTTCCCAAACATAACTCCCCCAGGACCAGGCTGCCCACCCCTGGGCTAATTAAAAACAAACCAAAACAAAACAAAACAAAAAAACCAGTTATCTCTTCTAATACAGTCTTAGAGACTCTCTCCCCAGACAGAGAACATGTTGCTTAGAGGGCGGAGTCAGTACTCTTGGGAGGGATTCCTGACCACAGCGGCAGCGGCAAGGAGGGGGAAGGGGACTTTACGCCTGAGGTCCATCCCACAGCCTTCTGGTTTGGGCAAGGAGGTATTACCGATCCTGAAGTAGTCGTCGATGTTGCCAACAAACACAGCTTCGTAGTCCTCCGGCCTCTTCAGGTTGGGCGGTCTCTCCTCGGGATCTGAACCATACTCTCCCTTAAACCTCTTCTTGTTGCTCACGATGATTTTCTTCTTGCTGTCGCCCTCTAGGAGGCTGATGAAGAGCTGGACCACCCGCAGAGCGGCTTCCCGGAAAGGCACCACTATCAGAACCTGTACAGGGAGCATGCGCAGGCTGGGGGGAAACATGGGTGGGTGGAGGCCGTGGCCTGTCTGCTCCACCGTGCTCAGGAGAGCCTGGCTCCACACTGGGAGCTTCCAGTGAAGGCCTTTCACGTGCGCAGAAGCAGGCCCTGGGGTTTCAGCGCCCTGCGCTGTGAGAAACAGGTCTCAAAAAGAAATTTGCGAACCACTTCCTAGGATAAGCCAATGCGTTTAATAGCTGCGTCCACTACCCAGAGGCTGAGGACAGAAAC
>PVJH01012559.1:0-63975 GCA_004026705.1 Nesogale talazaci | reverse complement strand
GAGAATATGTTCCCTTCAACATTTACAGCTTTGTAAACCCTATCAGACACTAGTCCAATGAGTCATACTCACTTGAAAGCAGGGATAATGAGCAGATCACATAAAAACGGTCAGTGCCACCCACTCTATTCCTCCCGTGAAAAATGTAGATTCACTACAAAACCCATGGCCATAGAGTCCACCTAACAGTGAATAGACACGACTGATTAACTACCTCATAGGATGAAGTTAAATCTTTACAGAGAAGCAGGTTCTCACATTTTTCAGCCAGGAAGCGTGTAGAGGATTTGAATCTTCACTTTTGCTTAGCAGTTTAGCACTTTAATCAGGAGAATGCCAAACTGCCTTAAATTGTGAGTGAACAAGTTGATTGCATGTATTCAAACCTCCTTAGGAATTTTTCATGCCTCAATTCTACTATATACAGCTATTTCATAATCCAATTTTTCTTTTTAAAAATCATTTTATTGTGGGCTCATAGATCTCTTATAATCAAAACTTCCATCGGGGGTGTCCAGCATATTTTTCATATGTTGCCATCATCAACATTTTCTTTCTACTTGAATCCTTGGCATTAACTCATCTCCCCCCACCCCCACGTCTCCTCCTTCTCTCCCTCATGAAACCCTGACAATTGATAAATTAGTGTATTTTTTCATGTATGATGTCTTTAGAACAGATGACTTGTGTAGCGTGAACTGAGCAATTGAAAAACCAGAAGACAAATTCATTGCCACGGAGTCAATAGCAGCTCAACAACTCTAAAGCACCGGTTTAAATTGCTCCTGTGGGTTCCTGAAACTGTAATTCCTTACAGGCATAGAAAGTCCCATCTCTCTCGCACGGAGCAGCTGGTGGTTTTCAACTGCTCACCTTGTGGAGCGCAGTTCAACTCTGCCACATATTCTTAGATACTTTTTTTAGGACAAGTAATGCTGTGGCAAAATATATAATATAAAATGAACTATTTTGTGGGCATCATTGCCCCCTGGTGGGAGTAGGAGGCCCAGCCTTGCTCCTGGAGAGCTGCTGCTGGATTTGAACCACCAACCCTGTGGGCCTCAGTCCCGCGCACAACCACTACGCCACTGGGGTTCAGCTCAAAATTTGTTGTTGTTGTTGTTGTTGTCGTTTTGGACATCACTGCCCTCAGGTGGTGGGAGTAGGAGGCCCAGCCTTTGCTCCATGGAGCTGGAATCGAACCTCCACCCCAATGGGCCCCAGTCCCGCGCACAACCACTACACCACTGGGGCTCTTTCATTGTGAGTAGATCAAGCCTTACAGAGTAGATACTGTGTTTATATTAAAACATTTACAGTTTATTTCCACTCACCCATTTCTAATCTCTTTTTTTAAATGAATCATTTTATTGGGGGCTCATACAACTCCCATCACACTCCATACAAACATCAATTGTATGCAGGCCACATTTACACACTTATTGTCATCATCACTCTCAAAACATCCTCCCTCCATCCCAGTCCCCAGTATCAGCTCCCTATATTTCCCTTCCTCACCCCCTTGAGCCCTTATTAATTTACAAATTGTTATTATTTTCATACTGTACACTGTCCAATGTGTCACAACACTCGCTTCCCTGTTGTCCGTGTCCCAGAGAGGAGGCTACATGTAGATCCCTGAAGTTGGTTCTCCCTTTCTATTCCTCCATCCCTCCACCCTCCTGGTATCACCACTCCTACTACTCGTCTTGAAGGATCATCTATCCTAAATTTCCCATGTTTCTGAATTCACTGTACAGCTCCTGGTCTAGCTGGATTTATGTGGTAGGATTGGGGTCATGATAGTGGGTGGGAGGCAGCATTTGGGAACTAGAGGAAGGTTGTATATTTCATTGCTACTACCCTGTATCTTAATGCAACTGTTATCACTTATGCCCTTTCCTCCAAGTGTTCCCATTTCTAATTCCTTTCTTTTTGAGCCCTTCTTACTTTAAGATCTTAAATTGTTAGCTATTCTAGTAAGGTGTGAGCTTAATTCCAGTTCCTGAAAGTCACTAAGGGCTATAATCTTGAAGGAATCACAAGTCTCTATCCAACTAACAGGCCATAAAATTTTGAGTTCTTTTCACATTCTTGTCCCCTATTTAATGGACCTTTTAATGTGGTTAGTTTCAGAAAAGTTGGTGTTGATAACAGGGACCAATCCTAGTCTCAAGATAATGTAGACTAAGGTTTCCATTGTCCCTTTGTCCACTGGTCCGTTTCCATGTGCTTTTCTGTTTTCATCATTTTTCCTTCTTCTGGATGAAAAGAGACAAATATTATATGAAAATTATATGCCTGCTTCTGAGCACTTAAGACCTCAGCTGCTAAACACCATCCTGGAACACAGCACCTTTCTCTTGTTATCTGTGTTATGCCTGCTGACCTTGGTGAGTCCAAAGCCATGATTCGGATCCTCCTGGTTCAGGGACACTTTTACTCAAGATGTTTGTTTACGTCAAAGAGGTTTTCATAACTTTGCTCCTGTCATGTCCATCTATGTTTCTTCAAATTAGGAAAGTCTTTACCCAGCAGAGAAGCCCCCCTTATAGGAGTAAAAGTTAAAGGGAGTCTGAGTTGGGTGTGCTCATTATAGTAATCACCTGGATTCACCACTGAGTGGAAGTAGGAAAAATGCAGCAAAAAAAGGGGGTGATTTGGACATGTTCCATTATTAGCTGTTGACCTGGTTCACAGAGGCTAAAGGTGATAGATGTGATGAAGGCTAGCTGATCAAAAGTTTAAAACATATGCTACACATTTATAGATACATTTGTAGCGATAGTAAATATATTTATACACATATCTGTGTGAAACCTATAAATATTTATGTACACTCTAAAACCCTAAGATCTTTCAACAAACACTCATATTTCACTACCACTTTGGGAGGTATTTTTTAATCATTTTATTGGGGAGTCACATAATTCTTATCACAATCCATCCATCCATCCATTGTATGACAAGCACATTTGTGCATTTGTTGCCCTCCTCACTCGCAAAGCATTTGCTTGCTACTTAAGTCTTACTATCGACCCCTCCCTTTGTGCTTCTCCCTCCTCCATGAACCCTTTATAATTTATAAATTACAAGTTATTTTTTCACTATTCCAGGTAATTGAACATCCTTCATTGATACAACAGCCACACTGGACAAATGACAGTTTCATCAATACTATCTTTATACCATTACATTACAATCAATTGGATTTTTCACTTCCAATGGATTTTTTACTTAACCATCCTTGGAAGATGTTGTTCCACCAAATAATGCATTAAGCATTACTTCTAATTGTTGGCATGTGGCATTCTTTCAAAAGTATCATGTGTTCATGTCACCATCTCTCTCAAATGAAGAGAAGACGGTGACAGGAAAGTTTTCTCCATAATCCTAATTTCTGCACAGTAGTTTACATTTTTATGGCAATTCAGTTGTTTATTTGAAGTAACAGGCACTTTAAATAAGAAAACATCTGCCAATGATATGCTTAAACCTTATCATGCTGGAATTTTTAATTTCAGGAAAAAATTCTTTATGTTTTTCTTTCCTTTCCTAGTAATCAATATATATAACAACCAAAGCATATTTAAAAATGTGAAATTTTCAATGTTTTTTAAATGTAATCAAATTGTTTCATTCGTCCATGGATTTATAATACAAGAATAAAAAATGCACCTTCATCTCTATTTTATTTTTCATCTTACTTTATTATTAAATAAAAAACTGAAAGTTTCTTTTATTTATAATGTTAGCTAGTGTGAAATTGAACAAAACAATTTGTCTTTGCATTTGCTGCTGAAAAATACTGGTGTACTTTTGCGATTTATATTTTTGCATCTTCCTCTGTTTATGACCTCTGGGTACTGGTGAAGTCCATCCAAATGGTTATCTCTTCCAGGGACACTTTTGGTGGCAGGATCTCTTCTCTTTTTGTTAGCAAACTCAACATGAATAATGATATTCTTTGAGAAAAATGTCTAAAATATTCAATAGTATGCTTTACAACCCCAGAAGAATCTCTTTAGCCTAGCCATTCTGGTCTAGCAGAACCATCTCTAGAAATGTGCTGTCAAAGGGGAACTCTTCCATTTCTTGATGTAGATGGCTTTGAACTTGTAGTTATTGGAATTGATTCTTCAACTTCAACAACTGAGGTTTCTAACTCATCTTCACAAGTATTATCATTACTAACTACGAGGTATTCTAATTCATCCAAATCAGAATAATTGGGCATATAATGACTTCCCATCATGGGAAAAATAAATATTGCTATCAGAATCATTCTAATAGCAATGTAATTAAAATTTTATAATATAAGATCAAAATTTTAAAATATAATACACATTTTATTTACCAGTTTCATCCATATTGGCATCTGGTTCCTTGTCTGAGTCTGTACCACTTCCATCTAAGTCATAAATTTGCCGTTTTCCATAAGGCAAACCACAATCTATGCTGTGGTAATTTTTGCCACTGTCAATTCAGAAGACAAACGTTACATTCTGAAAAAGCAGAAATATATAATAAATATACTGTTTTATGAGTGTTACATCTTTGACATAAAACTACAGTTTTATGAACATATACAAAAATATCAACAGTAAAACTTCACTAGATTGAAAATCATCATAAAATTTACTGAACAGCCCACAATCAAAACATGTGCCACCATTCAAGTATTTTACTGCTAACATGCATGACTAGCGCTATGCATTTGTACTAGCAAAGTATGATTTCATGGACATCATCATCGGCTCCAAAAGCTTTATAATTTCTGTACCAGATAGGTTTGAATTAAATGTCACAAAAACTTCGTGCTTGTTGTTATTGGATTAGAGTCATCTTTCACACATTCTTTGAACAAACATTGGGAATAAAGTGTGTAAGTCAACTCACAGTTCAACCCCCCTAGTGTTTCTGCAATTAAGCAAGGCCAATTAAATATCCCCCCACAACTTGTCACATAGGCTACTAAAATAACGTACATTCCAGACTCAATAAAATGAATGATTTTATCTTTTGGACTACATTTTTAAGATCTCAAGTATCCTTTTGATTTTTGATAATCCAAAAGATTTGTAATTTTAACAGTGTCTATGTTTTCATAAATGCATTTCACTTTCCTTTTTGTTTTGTTATTGACTTGCAGCTTCATTCTGTTATGGTCAGATTATGCTTCGTTCAGTTTCAGGCTTTTAAAATTTACTGAAATTTACTATGTGTCTGAAAATAGTATGCACTAAACACATGTGCAATTAAGTAGACTGTGTCCTGTGCTACTTTTAAATAATGTGCCCAATGTCTGTTAGATCCAAATGGCTATTATGCAGGTGTTAATGGTGCATATGATATTTTTCTCTGTCTCATGATACATTTTGACTTAAAATTATTCTCATATATTTATATAGCCACTCCTGCTCACTCTGTGTTACTGTTTAATTGTTCTGTGGAGTGTCTCCCCCGATCTCCCTACTTTCACCTACCTATGCACCTGTGCTTAACCTGTGCCTCTTGTAATACAGATGTGTGATATTTTTCATCCATTATAGCATTGTTTCCTGAATAAATATTTAATTCATTTATATTCACTGCAGCTAACTACCGGTAGAGAAGCCTTCACGTCAAACAATGTATTGAACATCCCCTCAACTCTCATTCTTGGTTAGATTGATGACTTCTTTATTTTATGTTTCAAACAGATTTGCTTTAGGAATATATTTTCCTTTGTTATTGTTATTATTATTGATAACTTTATTACCAAATTATTTAGATTCCCTTTAACTTGTGATAACTCTCTTATCTATACTGATCATCTCTATTTTACTTTTATTGCCAATTATACTTGCATAGTCCAGATGCTTATACCCACTGTAAATTATTATTTTGTATGTATTCAGGGGGTTGTTTAGCTCCAAATACGTTGGCTTGTTGGGATGGTATAATGCTTTCAAACTAGAGAACTCCCTTTATTTAGTATTTCTTACAGGGATGCTTGATCTGTTTGGCTAAAAAGGCCTTCATTTATATTTATCCTAGAAAATCCTAATCCCACCCTCATTTTTGAATGATAATTTTGCTGAAAATATTCATTCTGTTTGACAACCTTTTCTTTCAAGAGTTTGCATGTGTTTTCCACTTCCTTCCTGTCTGAATAGTTGAAAGTGAGCTATAAGCGCAAAATCTTTGTTTTTCAATCATTTTCTTGGAGTCGTTTACAGATCGTGGTCCAATCCATAAATCAATTGTATCAAGCATACATTGCCATCATCACTTGAGCCCTTGCTGGCAGCTCCTTCTTATCCCCTTAGCGCCCCCCCCCCTATGACACTCATATATACACTTTTTATATATCTTTAATTTGACATGAAATTATGTAACTACCATGCCATGGACCTCATTAGCGCACATAGGGACCTTCATTAAGCACCTAAGACAGACACAGTACTGAGTTAATGAAGAAGAGAAATCCTGCTCTTTTTGCCAATGTTTTTATTTGGTTATTTATTTTTCTCTTATTGTTGTGTTTCTGATTTCTAGATTTCAGGAATTTGTCCCTTGCCTATTGCCTATTGCTAATGATTCCCTCCCTCGCCAACACATGCATGGACTCTTCTCTTATTCTTTTGATGAAGTATTTGATGTGCAAAAGATCCCAGTTTTTAATTTGTCCTAATTATCTAGTTTATCTTTCACTAAATTTGCTTTCTTTATTATAATCTCTGTATGTCCTGCAGTATGACCTTTAACTTTTTTTCAATGTTCACATTAATGCTATATGTAACTCAGGGTATTATATTTGGTCTCTAATCTATATTGACTTTGTTTTACATAGATCAAAACAAAACCATGGGATGGGTGGTTTGTACTGATTAATCCTTCTGCAAATGGAGGTCTCATTTTTCCAGCACAAATTTTTGAAGCTACCACTTGTCTGTAAGCATGTCGTACTTTGGTGATTTACCTGTTGCTGTGATGCTGGAAGCTATGTCTGTTATTTAAATGCCAGCAGAGTCACTCAAAATGAACAGGTGTTAATGGAACATTTAAACAAAGAACAGATTACAAAAAAGGAATTGGCTGCCCATTTTGGAGGAAGTAACCACAGAAAACCTTAGGTATCAATTCTAAATGGTCAGATATTGAAGGTATAATGAATAAACAGATAACATTGTTCTCATAGTGCCAGAAGATGGGCCACTCAGGTTGGAAGGCACTCGAAAAATGACTGAAGAGAAAAATTTTCTCGGAGTGGAATCACCTGTGAAGACTTGAGTGGGATAAAGCCTGTGGGAGTAGAGCCTTTGTTGAGGGTGACAGAGCTCAATGTAAGAAGAAAGAGTTGGAAAAGTCTACTAATAATCAGAACTTGGAATGCTTCCAAATGAAAAAAAAAAGTGTGGTCCTCAAAACTGAAGCAATGAGTCTAAAGATAGACATCCTAGACATTAGTGAGCTGCAGTGGATTGATATTGGCCATATGGTTTTTCTATGTAAATAATGACATAATTAAGAAGAATAACATGTCATTCATTTTGTGTGTGTGTGTGTGTGTGTGTGTATATATATATATATATATATATATATATAGAGAGAGAGAGAGAGAGAGAGAGAGAGAGTCTTTTTTCAAGGACTTGGGAAAACTGACTACCAACTTCATGTGAAGAGGAATGAAGCCTAGAATTAGCAAAACAAGGAACCCATCCTCAAAAAGAAAGGCAAAGTCAGAGTGCTTGCTTTACATGACTTTGACAGCTCGTATACAGTCACAGTGGTCAGAACAGTATGGTATTGGTATTGGTCGGGCCAATGGAAAAGAACAGAAAATCCAGAAATAGAAAGATCAGTATATAATAGATATATAGACAACTGATCTTTGAGAAGCTCCCAAAAATATCAAATGGGAAGGGACCCCTCTTCAACAAACTGTGCTGGGAAAAATGGCTATTTATCTGCACCAAAATGAAGTAAGCATCTCACCTCACTCCATGCACAATAATAAAGTTGAGGGGGATCACAGACCTCAAAGTTAAACCCCAAACTATTGGGAACATCGGTGAGGGAATCAGTAAAAATCTAAATATCCTGGAACAGGAAATGCATAGGCTATTGGACATAGGGAAGGACACACTCACAGAGGAGGCACAAATTGACAAGCGGGATAGGCTGAGAAAAACACACCGGTGCATATACAAAGACGTCATCAAGACAGTAATAAGAGAGCCCACAGACTGGGAAAGCATTGTTAGGACTGACCTATCAGACAAAGAGCTTATTACTAAAATATACAACATTCTGCTAGCCTACGAGAAAGAAAAAGTGGCACCGAAGAAGTGGGCAAAACACCTGAACAGAAGTTTCACAAGGAAAGAAATCTGAATGGTCAAGAAATACATGAGAATATGTTCCTGAGCATTAGCCATAAGAGATGCAAATTAAGATAACTATCCATTATGTCATACCACCTAACACCCTCCAAAATAGCCTAATTCAGAAACTCAGAAATCAGCAAGTGCTTGAGAGTGTCCAGTGACATAGGAACTCACATCCACTGCTGGTGGTCCTCTAGATATGTGCAGCCACTATGGAACTCGATCTGGTGATACCTAAAACAAAAGGAGATTGTGCTACCATAGGATCCAGCTCTCTCCCTACTGAGCATATACCCAGAAGAAGTAAGAAACAGACCAAGGACAGGCATCTGTACTCGTGTTTCTTGTGGCGGAGTTCACACCCACAAAGACCTGTAGGCAATCTAAATTTTCACCAAGTGATGAATGCATTAAAAAAACAAAATGCCTGGTATATACATATAAAGGAGCACTCGGCAGTCCTAAAAAGCAACAATGAATGCACAAAGCACATTGCTTCATGGGAAGAGTGGAGGATATTATGGTAAGCAAAGTTATGCAGGCACAAAGGGATAAGTTCTGCATGATTCCACTGAGGTAAACTCAAAAAGCAGAATGGGCATAGAGGATAAGCTACTTAATTCATAAATCCCTGGTCAAGGCTCAGGCATTTTGTCAGGGTCTGACTAAACTCAGGGATGCATACAGCAGCCAACTAAAAAGGAGGAAAAAAGAGAGGGGAAAGATAAAAAATGTGGGAAAATGAGGGTGATAGAGAACAGAGTATTTAGACACTCCCAGAAAGGGTATTGTTTGTGTCTCCACAGGAAAGGGAGAGAGGAACCAATTCCTATACCAGAGTGCCAAGCCTTGAGGGCAATACACTGGCATGGAGCAGGGAACTAATAGAGAAGACCATGGGACTGGGCACAAGCTGAGCTATGTCTACCCCTTCCACAAAAGAAGGAACCAAGGGTGCAGCACCAAAGATATAGCCTGGGGAGAGAGGTGGATCAGTCTAGAACCCCCTGGGAGCAAACTAACAGAGAGACAGACAGAGAGAATCTCCCCATGGCCCATAAAACCCCATGGAAGACATCCCTTCTCGGAGCAGCCAATGCACAGAGAGGGTGATAGGACTGGCTCCACCACAAGACACAACTTTCCTTCACTGTCCCATGGTACTACAGTGGACAGCACTGGAGACATTGTGAAGAAAGTGTGCTCATGTGCCTCATGCAGAGTGGGCTAAAACACAGAGGGCTGCAACAGGGCATCAGGGAGGGCAAAGTAGAAAAGTCCTGGAGGAATTCTGAAAATTGACTTCTGACTTGTGAGACAGGCTTGGTACCTCATTAGAATTGATCAGAATGTATACATAAGTGTCCATGACAAACTTGGAGCTATCTTTTGTTTTTTACTTGTTTATGTGTTTTTCTTGTTCTTTTTCTTTCTCCCTATGTCTACCTAGAGATGATAGGAAGGACAAACAATTCCTCAGAGAAAACAATGCCAGTGGTTCCACAGGGACTTGGAAAAAGAGGACATAGGAAGGGGAAGGAGGGAACCAACAAACTCAGGGTTAAGGGAACAACAAGGATTTAAAATTGATGGTGAGGAGGTTATATAACACCTGGTGGGGTTTAATCAAGTACAATGTATCTGAGAGGAAGTACTGAAAACCTAATGGAGCATGCCCTTGATAGTAGGATGGGAACAGAGACAAAAAACAATAGGCAAAAGCTATTTATAGAGGTCAATCTATAGGCATGTATATATGGAAATAGAATAATTTATAGTGAAAGGATAGAGGCCTTGTTGATAAACGTGTAGTTGGATAGTATGAAGTAAAGAGTTTTGTGAGACTAATAGATTTTTCATTTCAAATGTCTTTAGATTAACAACATAAGCAGCAGTGGTACACATCGACCTGACAATATGTAATACACGGGAATCAAATTGACTCAATCCTCCAAACCCGATGATGGAGAAACTTAATATTAGCATCTATAATGAAGTCTGCTGCTGATCATAAAATAGATTTTCAGTTGCTCATATGTAAGTTCATAAGGGAGCTAAAGAAAATAAAAGCAATCCCATAAATGTCAAAATACAACCTTGAGTACATACCACGTGATTGGGAGAACAACTCAAGAACGATTTTGACATATTGAACACTAATTGCAGAGATATTGTAAGCTGTAGGATAATATCATACATAAAGAAATCAAAAGGTTATTTAAAAGCAAGTGTGCTTAGAGTGGTTCCCTGGAGAAACAAAATCAGGAGACATATGATTTTATATATATAAAAGAGGATAGTTTTTTTTGAGGATAGATTTATATAGCACAAAGAAATATAGCAGTTTACGAGTCCACAAAGCTGAACAGAGGGCTCAGTTCAACATATTTCTCTGACACAATTAATATATTGAAAGTCCTTCAATTCATAAGGGATGCTGGGTCGAAGGTCAAGGAAGCAGATATCTGAGTCTTCCCTCAGACAATTCAGGCAGAGTCCATACACAGGCAACAAACAGCAGGGAAGGTCTCCAACAGTCAGCACCTCAGAAACTTAGTGAAGCAGGCCTGGATGGAATATCAAACTGAAACAGTGCAAGGTCAAGCGATGTAAGCATAAACAGCGTGGTGAAGCAGGTCTCAAAGGAATCTCAATCTCTCACAACATGATTCATGGTTTGGCTTGTCCCGCAGCTAATTTAGCTAACAAACTGAGGTAGAAGACTAGCTAAAGCAGCTTCACACTGATGCAGTCAAAAGAGAGCAAGAGAGATAAGCTCCTTTTTTAAATAAATCATTTTATTGGGGTCTCATACAACTCCTATCACGATCCATGCATACATCGATTGTATGCAGGCCCCATTTGCACACGTGTTGCCATCATCACTCTCAAAGCATCTTCCCACCACTTAGACCCCCAGTACCAGCTTCCCATATTTCCCTTTTCTCCCCCCTTCCCTCATGAACCCTGGATAATTTACAAAATGTTATTACTTTTTGATATCGTACACTGTCCAATGTGTCCTTTCTCCCACTTCCCTGTTGTTCATACCTCAGAATGGAGGTTATATGTAGATCCCTGAAATTTGTTCCCACTTTCTATTCCATCATCCCTCCACCCTCCCAGTATCACCACTCCGTCCATGAGGAAACATCTATCCTAAAGTCCCCATGTTTCCAACTCCAATGTACATCTCTCAGTCTAGCTGGATTTGTAAGGTAGAATTGGGATCATGATAGTGGGTGGGAGGAAGCATTTGAGAACTAGAGGGAAGTTGCATATTTCATTGTTACTACACTGTACCTTTACTGGCTCATCTCCTCCCTGTGAGACCTCTGTCACTTCACCTATTGATGGGTTTTGGGTCCCCTATCTGGGCTCTACCTCATTTATTTTACTTGGGGGGGGCATTACTGCCCTCTGGTGGGAGTAGGAGGCCCAGGCTTGCTCCTGGAAAGCTGCTGCTGGATTTGAACCGCCAACCCAGTGAGCCGCAGTCCCGCACTCAACCACTATGCCACCGGGGCTCAGCCCCTCCACCTTGTTTATAATGATATAATTTTTAGATCTTTGATGCCTGATACCAGATCCCTTGGACACCCTCATGGTCACACAGGTTGAGGTGCTTCTTCCATGTGGGCTTTGTTGCTTCTAAACTGACTTGTTTACTCAAATCTTTAAGACCCCAGATGCTATATCTTTTGCTAGTTGGGCCTGATCAGCTTTCTTCACCACCTTTGCTTATGCACACATTTGTCTTTAGTTATTGTGTTGGGAAGGTGAGCAACATGGAATGTCAATTTAATAGAACAAAATGTTCTTGCAAGCTCAGTATTTCTTAAGCATAAAGAACTGAAGGAAAAATGCAGGCCCCAAGTTGCAATATTGAAGGATTCTAATAGCAACATATTGAATGATACAGAAAATTTCAGAAGTTGGAAGGAATAACAGACATTTAATATGAAAAACGTTGATTGACATGCCACCATTAAAACAGGTAACATATGATCAAGAACTGATGTCTCAGTCAGGTAACCTGGAACACAGCTATGGTACACCTACAATGATAATTCACTTTTTTGTTTGTTTTTTGGCATCACTGCCCTCTGGTATGGCCATACCACCCTGGACATTCCCAATGTCATCTGATAATTTGCTTTTAAAAGCTTAGAGAACAAAAATTCTGGAGAGTGTGTGGAGAACCCTTATACATGGATAATGGGCTTGTAATCATGTACAATCATTGTGAAAATTGATATGTTCATACCTAAAGTAATTGGGAATAAAATTACCAGACAACTCAGCAATACTTCTGCTGAGTAGATGTCCCAAAGAATAACAACAGAAGTAGACATATGTTTTCCTATGTTTATCACAGCACAGTTCATAATAATAATAAGCTAGAAACAGCTCAAATGCCCATCAGTGGAAGAATCTATAAAGAAACTCTGGTACATAACCACAATGGAACACTGTGTATCCTTAAAAAACAGTGATGAAACCACCAAGGTTCTGATGACATGGATGAACCAGGAGACCATTCTGCTGAGTGAAGTTAGTCAATGACTGAAAAAGAAATATTGTATGGGCTACCACTAAGAGGAGAAACGCCAAGATGAAGAAAGGAATATGTGAAATAGGAATCTAGGAAAATTGTAAGCCATAAAAATGAAATAGAACACAGAAAGATTCAGATCCTAGACATTAGTGAACTGAAATGGATCATTTTGCATCAGAAAATAATATGGTTTACTATGCCAGAAATGACACAATGAAGAGGGAAGTACATTCATTATCAGAAAGGGTATTTCAAGATCTTTCTTGAAGCTCATTACCATCTCTGACTGGATTGTATGTATCACTCTTCAAGGAAATTGAACAATACAACTAATCTTCCAATTTATACACAAACCATGAGAGCTATGGAGGAAGAAATTTAAAAAGTGAAATTGGAAACTTCTGCCAATGCGTTGTCTGAAATGGGTCATTCAATTAAAAAGCATTGATACGAGAAAATTTGGTTCTGTGATTCTCCCCTTCCCAACGTGATCACAGAAGTCAAAAGAGTTGCTTATGTAAACATGGTGAAGTTTACGATGCCCAGTTTTAAAAAGATAGAGAGTTTGGGGTCTTAAAAGCTTGAAGCTAAACAAGTAGTCATTGACCAAGGAAGCAAAAAAACCTCCATGGAAGAAGCACACCAGCCTGTGTGACCATAAGGTGTTCACAGGCTAATGTACTAGGCATGAGATGACCCAAAACAAATTAAATGATGGGTGTCAGAGTGGAGATCCAAGGTCGTCTGTAGATAATGACATTTCCTCATAAAAGGGCCACAAGGAGAAAATGAGAGCAAGCGTGCAACACAGTCACATCGGAACACACAACATTCCCCTAGTCCTTTAATGCATCCTCGTCTCCATTTTCGTGATCCCAGTTCTAACTTAAAAATCCGGCTAGACTGGAGCTTGTACAGTGGTACAGAAAAGATCGTGACATGTGGGATCCAGAACAGATAACCCCCTGAGGCACAGCAATTGGACCACTGATACCATGAGGGTAGAGGGACTGTGGGTGGATAAAGGGGAGAAACAGGGAACTGACTACAATGATGCACAATTCCCCAGGTAGATGCAGGGAGGGGGGGGGCTAAAATCTGAAAATAATAGTACTTTTTAATTTATCAGGAGTCCTTGAGAGTGCAAGGGTGAGGAGAGGGGGGAGGAAGAGGAGCTGATACCAAGGGCTCAAACAGAAAGAAAATATTTAGAAAATGATGGTGACATATGTTAATATTTGCTTATAACAATTGATATGTGGATTTCTATAAGAGCTGTAAAGCCCCCAATAATATAATTTATTTATAATAAAAAGAAGCATTGATAATTATTTGAGATCTGTATTTTATAGAAATAGGAGTGTATGACATATGACCTCTTGTATCTCCCTTCCTCCACCCCACCACGCTACTAGAACCCTGGTAACACAGAAGTGAAGGACTCAGCAGTTGTGCTAGAATGCATCCTCAGTGAAACAAGACCCAAGATATCATGATCTATCTATCATAATTCCAGCACTTCTAAAATTGTCTGAGAAATTATTTGATACATATTTTCTTCCAATTTATACCGCTATCTATAACCCCATAGTAAAGAAATATATATCGGGGGGAATGGCTCATGACTCAAATCTCTGGGTCAGATTTTAAATTCAGATGTAACATGTGCTAGTAACTGCTAAAGTAGGCAACGAAGACCACAGGTTGGTGGAGGTAGAGGCAGAAAAATTCAAGGTCAACTTCTGCCTGCAGAGTAAAAAATGCCAAGGTAGGCAGTCATCATGGTAAGAAAATGTAAGATACTCCCAGAGTGTCAGGCATTGGCTCAAGGTCAAAACACCAGGGTCAATGAGACAACTGTAGGATCCATCTCCAATAAGGAAGAAGTGGCAAGTCGGCCACTTCTGCTCACATAAAAGTGGATGACACTCCAGAGGGAACTATTTTGTCAATTGCAGCAGAGCTAAGGCTTAGGTAATGAAGCCGTCTACTCCCCAATCCTCTTACTTCTGCTTTACCATTCATTGTGAATTCCATCATGGAGCTCTAGGTTGGGCCATATCATGGGGGAAATACCAATTGCTATCCTGCTAAGAATCCTGGCTCAACCACATTGACACAAAACCTAATTAGCACAGTTGTTAACCTAAATTTCAGTGGTTTGAGGTCTATAGTCATCAGTTCCTCGATGAGAGAAGGCATTGGCCGTGTGTTTTATAAAGGTGACATTCTTGAAAATCTCTGTGGAATTCCGGTCTACCCCACAGGATCTCTCTGAGGAAGAATTGACTCCATGACAGTGAGGTGGATTGTGCTTTCTTCCTCACAGGCATAAGTTTTCAGGAATCACCCATTCTGTATCATGTAAGCCTGCTTCATGGGTATTCAATGACGGAATAATCAACTATTGTATATAAAGGCCACATGTTGTTCATTTGTTGATTGGCATTTGGATAGTTTCTATAAGTTAGTACTTGTGAATACTGTTTCTGTAAGCATTCAAATACCAGTATTTGTTTAAATACCTCTTTTTAATTATTTTGGGTACTACCTTGTGTTAGTCCAGGTAGACTAGAGAAGCAAATTCATAAACATACCTACATATATAATCGAGAGGTTTATATACAAGAGGAATGGGACATTGAGAAAGCATTCCAACCCAGTCCAGTTCAAGTCCATAAGCCCGATATCAGTCCATATGTCTAATACCAATCCCTAAGTCCTCTTCAGGCTCACAAAGCACATGCAAAGACGCCAGGACAATCGCAGGCCAGTGGGTGCAGAGTCTTGTGTATCCAGAGATGATAGAAGCATCTCAGTCCAGACAGGGGTCTCCCCGTGGCTCTTCCAGTTTCTAGGACTTGGGGTCTATCAGCAAGCTGCCATGTGTCTTGTCAGTAGAGTGTCTCCGAGGGATTGAGTCAGTGAGTCTCTCACCTCCAAAGGGGAAATGCTGAAGGACTTCCAAGAATTCTCAGGAGAAAGCCATACCCACACAGAAGTCTCATGGGCTATCACGAGATTGACAGGCTAGACTCCACAACTACACTCTTAATCAAATTGGCACCAGATTAGACAGCCACATACCTAGCAATTGAATTGCTGGCCACTTGCTAAACCTAGAGTTTGTATTTGGAGGAACCAATGATCTGTTCTCAACACTTGCGACCTATACCTCCCACCAAAAAATGTGAGGGCTATATGTGAATTGTGGAAAAGTGTGTGGCAAAGCTCCATTAATTATTAACTCACATAGTTCACATAATTTTTGAAGCACCTTAATAATTACTCATGCCTAAAATAATGCAAAGCAAAAAATGATTACAGAATAGAAATCAACACAGGATGTAATGCACTGAATGCTCACGTACAAAGTCTGAGTATTCTTTAATATTAGAACTTTTAGTCAGGTCCTGTGGTGGGAACCCCTCACATGCGTTTATCCTCCCTTGGACTGATCAGGTAGGTATGACTTTCATTGATGCTAATAGGCCAAACCAGAATGAATGGTGGAGTTCAGCTGTGAAGAACAAAAAGCTTCCTGAAACTGATAACAATCAGACCAGAAGAACCTCTTCCCTGGAATACTTCTTCCACTCCCTGTCCTTCACCTCCTCAGAAAGGTTCCTTCTCAGAAAGATTTCCCCTCTTCTCTCTAAATGTCTTCAACTAGAGAGGATCCTTCTGCAGTAGGCATGCAAACCTCTTTGTACTTTTTTCTCTTCTAAAAAATAATTTCATTGGGGGCTCTTACAGCTGTTATCATAATCGATATGTCCACCCATTATGTCAAGCACATTTGTACATATATTACCTTCATCATTTTCTTTTTTACCCCTCTCGTGTTTTAGTTTAGTTTAGGTGTTATTGAGACTACACACCAGCTGGAAAACTTCTTTATTTTTCTTTAAAAAATCATTTTATTGTGGGTTCATTCAGCTCTTATCACAATCCATACATCCATGCATTATGTCAAGCACATTCGTATATATGTTTCCATCATCATTCTCAAAACATCTTCAGAAAGAAATTTTAACTGGAGTTTTGGCACCCTTTGAATTTTTGAATGGTGATCTGTTAAAATAAAGTTCAGTTTGAACTTTTTCTTTCTTGTTTAAGGAAGAGGCTGTTTTTAGTCAACATAACAGAAATGCTCCATATTGTAGATAATGTGATTGTGACTTTCAAGAATTATAATTTGGATACTTTTCTGGTCAACTGACTCAATAGAAAATATTTATTTTTAATATTTGCATGAAGTTATAAGGAGACCACAAAATAGGTCTTTGCCCTATTTGAAGAAAAATGGGACCATAGTTCCTTTAAATTTTTATGAAATATATTTTGTATAAGAAATAAGACTGATTAACTGTGGATGCATTTTAAAACTAAAAATATGATTTTTGTAGCCAACTCAAAACCCACAAAAGGTGTTTCTCAATGTCACTGATTGTAACCATCCAGAGAGAAATAAGCATTAACTTTCTCTCTCTCTTCTTTTTTTTTTGGAGTGGAGGGGTTTGGTTCCTGGTGTCATGCGTTACCTGATGGGCTGCTAATCACAAGATCAGGAATTTGAAGCCCACATCCAATCCAGGGGAAAATATGAGGCTTTCCACTGCCGTCAAGATTTTACAGGCTCAGAAACCTGGATCGTTATGGCTGAGAAACTAGATTGTTTTTCATTGAGATGTATTTATTTCTTTAGGTTTTTAAAATCACTTTTTTGGGGAGCACATATGACTCTCATCACAATCCATACATACTTCCATTGCATGTCAAGCACGTTTGCACATTTGTTGCCCTCATCATTCTCAAAACATTTGCTTTCTACATAAGAACTTGGTGTCAGATCCTCAGTTTTTCTCTTCCCTCCCCACTTCCCGCTATCTCATGAACTCTTGATAATTTATAAATTATTATTATTTTGGCATATCTTATACTGTCTGATGTCTCCCTTCACCCACTTCCTGTTGTCCATACCCAGGGAAAAGATTATATGTGGATCCTTATAATCAGTTCTCCCTTTCTATGCCACCTTCCCTCCACCTTCCAGGTATGCCATTCTCACCACTGGTCCTAAAGGAATCATCTGTCCTGCATCCCCTATGTTTCTGGTTCCTATCTGTACCACTGTACATACTCTAATCTAGCTGGAATTGTAAGGTAGAATTAGGGTCATGATAGAGGGGCCTAAGAAACATTGAAGGTAACAAGACAGACCCTTACAGAACAGTTCAGGGAAGAGACAAGTCTCTCAGGGGACAGCATAGCAGTGATGAAGCATACAAATTTCCACTAGTTCTTCAATACCATCATCATTTTCAAAGCATTTTATTTCTATTTAAACTCTTGTTATCAGTTCCTCCCTTCCTCACAAAACCTTGGTTACTTGTTTTTAAAATTACCATTTCGTATCTTATTCCGAACACTTTCCTGTTGTCCAACAGCCTAGGAAGGTATTATATGTGTATCACTGTGGTTGGTTGCCCCTTCCCTCCAGGTATCGCTATTCCTATTTGCACTTTCCACTCACAGAATACTGAGCAACCAAATGAACAGATTTCCTTTTCAGATCACTCATAGCATGTCACAAGTATGATTGATTTGAATTAGTAGATCATTCTCATAAATAATAATATACCTCTAAATATATTGATATGGTGCATGACATGCTATGTTATATTATTTATTATTATATTATATGATAATATGAAATAAAATGTGGGTATTATCTATGAGCAATTGTATAGATATTGAAACAGCTAGAGTTTTTATGTATTTTTACCTGTAGGTGTCTAGGCACTCACTGGTAATATTCTATCATCCTATCTCCCCATACCCTTCCTACAGGGATGACATCCTCTTTACTTGAGACCCAGTCAATTAATTGAAATAAAAGACATGGTAAAATATAGTAGCTATGTGGTGAAGCTGTATGTGATCAGAAGAGCTTCATAAAACTCCGGCATCTTGGTAAGTGATGTCCAGCTGTATTCTTTGATCTTTGGAGAAGAAAATGCACCTGAGAGTAATAATTATATATTACTATGGATGCTAGAGACAAAATATAGACACAACCAACTTCTGGGATAAAGCAGTCCAATGGGATAAAACTGTACACAAAGATCCACCTTGTCTCCCAAAGGTCAAACTGGCACAAGTTTGAATTTTGTTCTCTAGCCTCCAGGGAAATAAAATTCTCAGGGAATTTAAGACAAAGGAATATTTCATTAATGAGGCACAAGGGATTGCATCCACTAGAGCCAATGGATTATAAATACTTCCTCTCACTGATCCAGATAGCCTTGATTCATCTGAGCTTATGAGAAAACAAAATTGTACCTTCTGGAAGTCTCACGAGTGGGTTCATCTCCATGTTCTCCCTGGGGGCACCACCGCTAACTTTACAGTGGTCCATAGGAGAAGCAGCACTGGTGAACTCTCCTCGGATAATATTTGGGTGAGCTGCAACATCATTCCAGGGGCCCGGAGACTGGTGATGCAGGATGGCTCTATCTTACTGGTAGTAGCTACAAGCAAATCAACAGGTAAAACAAATGAAAGCAAGTGTAAGGGCATCAAGTCCCGATGAGTTAGAAGTCTCTGGTTCTAGAGACTGATTCTGGCTACATGAAAATGTCTTCTTTCTCCCATTTGTCTTCCCTGGTGCTGGTTCTCATTCTTGCAACTTCCTTCTCCTTACCAGTCTACCTTGCTTCACTGCAACAACATGTCTGTTAGCCTCATTCATCTATCTGTTCACATAGGAACTCACAAAGCTCTTATTTAGCTCTAAAGTATACTGTTGGCACAAGGAAGTGAATCGACATTATCCCTTCTTGCAAGTATCTTATGTTCTACACAGGTAACAGAAAATAGGTGTTTTATTGAGGCACTGCAATCCTCCTGAACTGGATGATATTGTTGCCCTCTCTGGGGAATTTTAGAGAAGGCTTCACAGCGAGATGATGATCATCCTGAGCTTTGAAGGAGGAGACAGGAAGGGAGTAGGCTGGGATTATGAAAACCAACCAGTGTGCATTGAAAATTGCACATAATAATTAATAGCTGTTGACAATGAAAGCAAGGAATGGAAAGTGGAGCAGTAGTGGAGACAGGTGGGAGCAGCCATGAAACACACAGTTCATATTTTGTCTAAGGATGGAAAACTCTTAACTTAGTGGAGAGTCAAGGCAAAATTGGTAGCACAGTCTGCCTGCAGCCAGACTTGCCTTTGGAGACATTGCTTTGGCCAATGTGCAGAGCAGACTGCTTCTCCAATGGAACGCATTGAGAGATGAAGAGTAGAAAAGGGACAGTAGAAGTGGGAGATACATCAGTGAAGATTTACATTATAATGCATCGAAAGATATGAGTAATACAATATAGCATGTCATTTTGAATTACTTATCTTTCAAACTATTCTATAAACTTGGCATAATAACTGGGTTTTAAGAGGTGAAGAATATGCAAAATAAAATGGATTTTTCTTGTCTGAGACAGGTAGTGGACTCTGGGTGAAATGCACAGTTGGTTGTTTTCAAGGTATTTGCCTATGACTAATTTTTAAAGTTTTACTTAATTTTATTGTTTCAACACTTTGTCCAGGAAGCTACAACCTCACAACAATCTGAATTCATATTGCCACCACTTTTAACTGCAACTTCAATCCAGATTTATTTTTTCACATCAGTTACCCCATCCTTTTGGTTGTCAGAGGGTTTGAGAAATATTCCTGTGTCAGGGTGCAGCACAGTCCCTATCTCTGCCCTTCTCGTGACAAACAACTGCCTTCAGAGTTCCTGCTCTAAGCCTCTTTGTCAGAAGTGATTATACAAAGATTCATTTATTTTTACTCTATAACTTGCCTACTTGCTACTGTGAATTAAGTGGTTTACACAAACAAGCAGCATTCACAAAATCATACACATTCCTATTTAACTCTTCCATAGCAATCCCTTAATGTACTACAGCTTATCTTGCTGTCTCCTTGTTTCCTGTTTCCATTTCTCCTTTTTTCCTAACCCTTTCAATTTTCTTCATGGACAAATGCTGCCCTTTTGCATTTACATAGTTCATTACTGGTACATGGAGAAAAGGACTGTGCCAGGCATGACTGATGCTTGCATGCTCCATGAGTCCACAGATTCTATCACTCTTTCTACCTCCATAAGGGATGAGCTCAAAAGTTGCATTTTATGCTGTTCACATCAAATAAGGGTGAGAATATTTTTTCCACTGAGGTTCCCACAGCGTTCAGGAACACTTGACATACCATAATTGGTCAAACATATTTGTTGAATGAGCAATCAAAGTTTTAATGAATTTGGAGAAAATATGGTATTAGAAGTCATCACAGCAAAACTGTTATTGCATCAAATACAATAGTAAGTACATGGTATGGAAGAACATGAGATATATAGATATGAATATGGATTAATAAATTAACTGCTTAAAATATTAATGAAGATATATCATTCAAGCTGTTGTTAAAAGCTTATCACTTATTTCACAATGACCTTTTCTCTCTCCCAGTAGTTTCATCAGTTACATGGATCCAGGAAATCAAACTCATATTGCAGAATTCATTCTTTTGGGACTCTCACAGAAGGCAGAGCTGCAGCTTCTCCTCTTTGGACTCTTCCTGTCAATGTACTTGGTCACCTTCACTGGGAACCTGCTCATCATCCTGGCCATCACCACAGACTCCCACCTCCACACACCCATGTACTTCTTCCTCTCCAACCTTTCCTTTGCTGACATCTGTTTCACCACCTCCACTGTCCCCAAAATGCTACTAAATATCCAGATGCAGAAGAACACTATTACTTATGAAGAGTGTATCACCCAGATGTATTTTTTTATGCTTTTTGTGGGCTTAGAAAACTTCCTCTTGTCAGTGATGGCCTATGACCGGTTTGTGGCCATCTGTCACCCACTGCACTATACGGTCATCATGAACCCCAAATTCTGTGGCCTCCTGCTTCTGACTTCCTGGTTATTGACTCTTCTGGACTCTTTAATACATGCTTTAATGGTTTTGCGACTGTCTTTTTGTACAGAATTGGAAATCTCCCACTTTTTCTGTGAAGTTAATCAAGTAATCCAGCTTGCTTGTTCTGACACATTCCTCAATAACTTAGTCCTGAATTTAGCAACTGGACTTCTGGTTGCTATTCCATTCACTGGGATTCTTTTCTCTTACATGAAAATTGTGTCCTCCATTTTGAAAATTGCATCGGCTGGGGGTAAATACAAAGCTTTTTCCACTTGTGGGTCTCACCTCTCCGTGGTTTCCTTGTTCTATGGTACAGGTCTTGGGGTTTATCTTGGTTCTACCACAAATGAAAATTCCAGGGCTACTGCAATAACCTCAGTAATGTACACAGTAGCCACACCCATGCTGAATCCTTTTATCTATAGTCTTAGAAATAAAGACATCAAGCAAGCCCTAAGAAAACTTTTCAGCTGAGAAATATCCTATATAACAGAAGCCCATCCTTAAGTTTAGAGTACTACCTGTGAAAAACAAAATTCAAAATAATAAAAATCTGTATGATACTTTCCTCAGTCTTAAATGTGCTTATGTACACAATCTAACTTCTTTAATTTGAATACATAATATGAAATTTTAAAGATATAATATGAAATTACTTCCCATGTATTTGATAAAAACATATTTACTTTAACCAAATATTTCCTTTAACAGGCAATGTTTTTCATGATGATTTCAGGTTTCATTAGGAAATAGACTTTTCCTTACTAGTCCTTGATTAATAGCACACAATTATCACAAGAGTCCAGTGCTCATCAGTATCCTGAACCATAAATAATTGAGAGAGAAATTCTAGGATTCCTATTTTATAAAACTTTTTTCTTGCGATCACATCTGGCATGAAAGTTTCAAATTACCTGGGTTATCTATTTTTAGAGTGAACCCTTGCTAAACATTTTGAACATCAATTTTGTTAACTTGTTCTTATTTTTGTGAAAAGCACTGGTTTATGTTCAAGTATTACAAATGTCTCTCAGAATCACACTGAAAAGTCTTCCAGCTAAACACATTGATACCTCTGCTCTCATCAAGACTTCTGTACCGGGTTCATCTCTGCAATTCAGATAGTAAGAATTTATGTTGTAATTGTTAGCTCAAAACCATTCATTTCAAGACTTTTCTGGACCTCAATTTGTTTAGCAAAGTTATGCATCTCACTTCTTGACATCAATGATACTACTGGAAATCGGACTTTATTATTTCAAAAGAATGCTGTGCTCTCAAATTATGTTTGACCACAAAACTAGCTTCACCAAAGCATCTGCCTCACCATAGCCCTTGAGTGTCGCATTGCAATCTGGTCAGAATCTTAAATAATTACACGTGAACTCTTGGTTTTGATGATACAGGGTAATACAGCGCTCTATATTTTCTCTGCAGACAGGAAGCAGCTCCGCTGAGTTTGGGGCTAGTAACTGAAAGGCTGGTGTTGCAAACTTATTCATGCTTACAGGGAGAAAGCTAAGACAATATGTTCCCTTGAAGATTTACAGCTCTGTAAACCCTATCAAACATTTTAGTCCAACAAGTAATACTCACTTAATAGCAGTGGTAGTGATTAGGTCATACAAGAATGGTGAGTGCCTTCACCTCTACTCCTACAGTGGAAAATATGGACTAGATACAAAACCCACTGCCATGGAATCCACAAAGCAGTAAACAGGTAACACCAAATAACTACCTCAGAGGATGTCTGAAGCTATTTATCTGTACAGAGAGACTGTCACTTTTTTCATCCAGCGAGCATGTAGCAGATTTGAATCTGCACCCTTTGGTTAGCAGCCTAGCACTCTAATCCAGAGAATGACAAACGTCCTTATATAGTGAGTGAACAAGTTGATTATATCAATTCAAACTTCCTTAAGATCTCCCATGTCTCAATTCTATTATATATAGTTTTTTTAAATGCATCTATATAGAGATAGCTTATGATTTCTTTTCTCTTTTTGAAAATCATTTTAATGGGGCTCATAGAGCTATTACCACAATCCATGCATCCATCCATTATGTCGAGCACATATGTTGTCCACGTTGTTTTAAAACATTTTTCTACTTGAGCCCTTGGTATCAACTCATCTAACTCTCTCCTTCATCTTTCCTCCCTCAGAAACCTTTGATAGCTTATAAATTAGCTTTTTTCATGTATCATTTCTTTAGAAAAGATAACTTGTGACACATGAATGAGCTTTTAATAATAAAAAAAAATCACTACCATGGAGTCAATACCAGCTCAACAACTCTAAAGCAAAGAATTAAACTATCCCTGTGGGTACCTGAAACTGGAATTCTTTACAGGTGTAGAAGGTCCTATCTTCCTCCCATGGAGCACCTGATGGCTTTGAACTGCTCACGTTGCAAAGCACAGTCCAACTCTGTCACATATTCTTAGATATCCACTTTTATTTAGAACAAATAATACTGTGGCAAAATTAGTTATTTTAAAATCTGAAGAAAACCTCTCCTTGTGAGTAGGTCAAGTCTTACAGAGCAGATCCTGAGTTTACCTGAAAACATCTACACAGTTCATTTCCACTCATCCATTTCTAATCTCTTAATGTACCTGTTGTCACTTATGCCCTTTCTTCTATGTGTTCCCATTTCTATACCTCTTTCTTGGTTAGCTCTTCTTATTTTAGGATCTTAAATTGTTAATCATTCTATTTTGGGGTGAGTTTAATTTTAGTTCTTAAAGGTCACTAAGGGCTATCACCTTGGTGAAATCACCAGTCTCTTTCCAACCAATAAGCCATATAATTTTTAGTTCTGGTCCACATTCTTCTCAATTATTTAAAGGACCTTCTAGTGTGGTTATTTTCAGAGCAGATGGTGTTCCTACAGTAAGTGGGAACCATCCTACTCTCAAGATAATAGAGACTAATATTTCCAATGTCCCTTGGTCCACTGGTGTGTTTCCATGTGCTTTTCCATTTTCATCACTTTTCTTTTATCTGGATGCAAAGAGAACATTGTACTTGTTAACTTTGCTATGCCGGTTGATCTTGGTGACTCCAGGACTATGATTCTGATCCCCCAGGTTTGGGCACTCCTTTCCTGAAGGTATTTGTTTATGTCTAAGAAGTTTTCATAACTTTATTCCTTTCATATCCAAATCTCATCAAATGTCTTTGCTAAGAGGAGGCCTGGCTGGTCAGAAGTTTAAAAAGTAAATTTTGCATTTAGAGATATATTTGTAACAATGGAAAATACACTTATATACATATCTCTGTGAAACCTATAAATATTCAGGTATACTCCAAGACTCCAAGACCTTTCAACAAGCACTCATATTTCACTACTACTTCAGAAGGTATTTTAAAGTAAAGAAGAACATGATTTTCATATTATTCCAGGTAACTGAACAATGCTTCATTGACATAACAGCCAAACTTGACAAATGGTAGCTTCATCAATACTTTTTTATGCTAACACATTCAAGTCAGTCAATTGGACTTTTTAACTTATAAAGGAATTTTAGTTAACAATCCTAGGAAGATGTTGGCTTACCAGGTAGTGCATTCTGCATTACTTCTAAATATTGACATGTGATACTATTCCAAAAGTATCATGTGTTTGTGTCACCATCTACTTGAAATGAAGACAAGTTGGTGACAGGAAAGAGTTCTCCATGATCCTAATTTCTGCAGAATAGCTTACTTTTCTAAAATATCCCTTTATTGAGGGCTCTTATAACAATGCATACATCAATTGCAACAAGCATTTTTGTACATATGTTGCCATCATTATTTTCTAAGCATTTATATCCCATTGGACCCTTTGATCTCACCTGCATTTTTATCTTGCCTCTCCCCGTCCACCTTTATGATCACTTGATAAATTATGAATTAATATTTTTGTATCTTACACCAATTGCTGTCTCCCTACCCCTCTGGTGTCTATACTCCTCCACTTCCCACTTTCCCCCTATGTCTTTTGTATGGCTACTCCCATTTCTGTTGCTGAGAATTTTAATCTGACCTGGATTCGGTGCTTCCTGAACTCTGATTTGTACCTGTGTACATGCTCTGACCTAGCTCGCAATGAAAGGCAGGATTTGAGTTCATAATTGGGGAAGGGGTAGTGAGAAAGTCTCAAAGAATCAGAATAATATGCATTTCATAGGTGCTATATTTCACCATGATTGATTCATCCTTTTCCTTGTGACCTTTCTGTGTGGGTCTACAGATGGGTTTTGGGTTTCTACTCAGAATCCTGTGATCCTCAACCATATGTATGCATGTTTGATTGGGGTTTTCTGAGGTCTGTGATGCTATTCTATTGAAACTTGATGGTCACACAGGATGGTGGACTTTTTTCATGCGGGCTTGTTGCTCCTCGCTAGATGGTCACTTATTTGCAAACTTAAGACCAATTGTAAGATTGGTGCAGAACCTAGCAGTGTTTTGTTCTGGACTGCATAAGGACAAAATGACTCGCATTATATTATGATGATATATGAAATAAATTTTAAATATTATGTGTGAACCATCTCAAAGACATTGTGACATCTAGTCTCTGTGTTTTTTACCTTCCTTTTCCTCAAAGTTTTAAGCATTTCTTTTCAACTCATACATTACTCTTTTGTTTTTATTGCTCAGGGTCCCATGACTATAATTCTGATGCATGGGGTTGTAAGGAATTGAGGGTGAGCAGTTTGATAACTCAACTGCCATCGGCTGAGGATGTTCTCAGAAAGTGACTTAGATTGGTGCCCCAAACTATGGGAAGACAAGAGCTCTGCTCTGCATTTCCAGTCTACTCCAGATCTCCAGCCACTAGTCACATTTTATCAGTTTGGCAGGTTCTACTGTATCTACTGTGACTTGTACATGTGCAAACACACACTGAGAATATCCTAGTTTCTAATGACAGGAATGGTTTTATGTTTATTATGTGTGTACAGTCAATTAGTATCTATCAAAACTCAAAACTCACTGCCACGAATTGCTGCCAATTCATAGCTACCCTATAGGGTCAAGTAAAACTTTCCCTGTGGGATTCCAGGATTGCAACTTAATTTTTGAGTAGAAGCACTGTCTTTAGGCTGAGAAGATGCTGGTGATTTTGGATTGCTGATCTTGCAGATCAAAACCAACACATCAGCATTAGGGCAGCAGGACTCCTCACTTGGTAAAAATACAGTCTGGAGCCTGTGTGGGGTTGTATGTGATCAAAAGTTTATCGTAAAATGCTGGATTGTGTCCAGTTATGTCCTTTCAGTCTTTATGGGTAGGAAATGCATCCTACAGCAACCGTTTTGAGTGAACCTGCATGCTAGAAATACGCTAAAATAAGGCTCATCCCCTCTTGGGAAGAATGAGCCTCATTTGATAGAACCTGCAAGCTGTTCCACAAAGGTCACAATCGCCTATTTTGTTTTCTTCTTAACTTTAGACAAATATATTTCTCAGGGAGTAAAAGACAAAATAATACTGTATTGGGGAGGCATGTGGGGATTTATGCTTTAAGCCCATAGGATTGTAAAGATTCCCACTCAACTCAACTCAAAATGTTAGATTGTTTGAGGCAGAAACTAGGGCTTGTCCGTCTCGATTACAAGGACTCTCTGCCCCCTTACAGGATGATGGGAGCTGATCAAGGCTAGAGGGTCAACATAAATTCACGCCTTTGAGAAAGCAACTCAGGACACCTGGGAGGCCACAAATCTAGGCCAGGTGAGCTTAATTCACGCAATAGGATTAACCAGTGCCATCGATTAACCAGTGCCATTGACCAGGCCTCCCAGAGGAGAGCCCTGAAAAAGTCAGAGCCTGGAGCCAATCACCCTTTTTGCCACATGCTCCTGAACCATGGTGTAGATTTCACTGACGTGAGATTTCCACATGTGGGTGTGAAGTGCCCTGAGGGGGGCATGGGTAAAACCTGAAACTTCTTCTGTCCTTCAAAAACTTACTTGGATGACAAGCCTGGCTTTAATGTGAATTCTTTCTCATGGGAAGCCAAGGACTGAGGTATCTCCCACTCGAGAAACCTAACAAAATCTACTTGACTAATTTAAGGAGAAAAGAAAATGTGATGGCATCTTGTAGAGACCTCTTGAGTGACTCCACCTCCATGCCATTCCTGTGGGAACAGCTTCTCGCTTTAACAAAAGTATAAGGGAAAAATCAACATTGGTGCGTTCAGATTCTTACCTGATAATTTTTGGAAGAGTTGGAGAAAATTATGGCAAGCGAAGTTAGCCAAGCACAAAGGGACAAGTGCAACTTGAGTCCACTGAGGTAAGTTCAAAATGTGCAATGGATATAAATGATAAGTTACTTAATGCATAAATCCCAAGTCAAAGTGCAGGTCTGACTCAGCTCAGGGTTGCATATGACAGCGAAATAAAAAGGAGGGCAAAAGAGAAGGGATAGGAAAAAATGAAAAAAAAATGAGGGTCATGGAAGCAAGACACCTATATACCCATGGAGTGGTTATTGTATATGTCACCACAGGAAGGGGTGGGGGACCAGACTCTATACCAGAGTGCCAAGCCTTGAGGGCAATACACTGACATTGAACAGCAAGCTAAGAGAGACAATGATGGCCCTTGGCCCAAGTCAAGCTATGTTCACCCATTCCACAGAAGTAGATAGAGGGGATGGCAATGAAGATATAGCTTAGGGAGTGAGGTAGGTCTGTCTAGATCATACAGGATGTGTGTGTGTGTGAGAGAGAGAGAGACAGAGAGAGAGAGAGAGAGAGAGAGAGAGAGAGAGAATCTCTTCATGGTACACCAAGCTTTAAGAATGATGTTCCTGCTCAGAGCAGCCAATGTACGGAGAGGGTTATAGAACAGGTCCCAACATGAGACACACCACTCCCTAACTGACCCATAGAGCTACAGGGGACAGCACTGGAGACACTGTGAAGAAAGTGTGGCCAGTCTTCCCATACACAGTGGGGTGAAATGCAAAAGGAGTGCAACAGGGCATGGGGAGAGGAGGCAAAGTAAACAAGTCCTGGAGGAAACCTGAAAATAGAGTTCTGACTTGAAGACAGGTTGGCACCTCATTAAACTTGACCAGAAAGCATATATAAGGATCAACAAACAGACCTGGGACTATCATTTTTTAGTTTGTTGTTTTCCTTTTTTATTTTTCTTTGCCCTATGTGTACCTATAGAAGGTAGGAAGGACAACCAACCCCAAGAGAAGACAATGGGACCAGTGGTTCCAAGGGTACGTGGGAGAGGAGGGGATGGAAAAGGGGAGTAAGGAACCAACAAACTCAGGGCTAAGGGAACAACAAGAGATCTAAAATTGATGGTAAGGAGGGTGTATAATGCCTGGTAGAATTTAATCAAGTGCAATGTATCTGAGACGAAGCACTGAGAATCAAATGGAGCCTGAGCATGATAGTGGGATAGGAAGAAGGTGAAAGGAAATATAGAAAAGAAATGAGATAAAATCTGTTTAAAAAGGTATAGCTAATAGCATGTAGATATGTAAACATATTAATTATAATAAAGGGAACAGAGGTCAAAGTACAAATATTTATATGTTCAGTATTAAGATAGCAGACGTTTTGGGGGCCTCCAGACCTCACTTATCACAAGAACAATTCGTTTTAATAACCTGGGACTCTGATTCTCACCTTCTTGACATGATCTCTGAAGGCAAAATTGATGCATAGTGTATGTGATGATAAGATCAGGTGGTTTCAAGCTATTAAAAGATGTAGTATCTGGGGTCTTAAAGACCTGAAGTGAAAGAAGCAGCCATCTAGCAGGCAAGGAAATAATCCTGCATGGAAGAAGCCCCCCATCCTGTGTGATCTTGAGAAGTCCCCAGGATCAGGTGTCAAAAGATCCAAAGCAAATAACTATACCAATGTGAATGAGGAAGGTTGGAGTGGAGACTCAAAATCCATCTGTAGACAATTGAAAACCCCCCTTTCTATAGAAGGGTTATACAGAAGGGATAAATCAAGCAAAGTGTAGTATCGCACTGACGAATCACACATTATTCTTCTAGTTCCTGAACACTTTCTCTTCCCCACTACCATGACACAGTTCTACCTTACAAATCTGGCTACACTCAGGAGCATACATTAGTACAGATAAGAGCTCTTTAAACATAGAATTCAAGACAGATAAACCCCTAAAGACTAGTAGTGAGAGTAGCAATATCATGAGTGCAGTGAAATAGGGGAAGAGGGAACCCAACACAATGTTGGGTATACAGCCACCTCCCCCAAAGGAGAAGGATAATAGAAATGTGGGCGAAGGGAGACAACAGACAGTGTACGATGCAAAATAATAACCATATAAAACTGATTAAGGATTCATGAGGGTGGAAGGTAGGGGAAGTAGGGGAATAAAGAAGAGTTTATATGAATGGCTCAAATAGAAAATATTTTGGAGATGATGACTGCAATGAATGTATGTGTGTGTGCTTTATACAATTGATTCACAGACTGTAAGATGATCAAATAAAATGATTTTAAAATTAAAAGAAAGCATCTGCTCTGCAATATTCATTGATTCAAAAGACAACCTTTATGTGGGAAGACATATCTCCACCACAAATATTTGATAAAGACCTATATCCAAAAAATACATAAAGCACTTAACACTGATTCATCAGTGCAATACTACACTTTGTTTAATTTATCCCTACATTTAAAGAGCTCTTATCTGTACTAATGTGAACACAGGAGAAAGCAGATGTGTAAGGTATCTGAAAATAATAGTACTTCTTTAATTTATCAGGGATCCACGAGGGTGGAAGGGTGGGAACAAAAAAAGGGCTAATATCAAATGCTCAAATAGAAAGGAAATATTTTGAAAATGATGAAGGCAAAATATGTACAAATGTGCTGGTAATAATTGACGTATGGATTGTTATGAGAGCAGTGAGAGAAAAATAGCTGTGAGAGCAAAAATTAAAAATAGCTGTGAGAGCTCCCAATTAGATAATCTATTTATAATAAGAAGTAAGCATTGATAATTATTGGTGACTGTCATATTTTATATAAATGGGAATATATCATATATATTGTGTTCCCCCTCCCCCACCCCACCATGTCTACTAGACCCTTGTGACACAGAGGTTAAGCACTCAGCTGGTGTGCTAGAATGCATCCTCAGTGGAAGTAAGACTTATGATATTGTCATATATTCATATATCTATCATCTATCACTTCTAAAATGATGAGAAATTCCTTTGATACCTATTTCTCTTCCTATCTATACCTCTATTTATATATATTGCTATATCTATGTCTCCATGTAGTTAGAGAAATATTGTGGCAGTCATATGCTTATGTTAATTTTATGATTGAAATGTAGGGATGGAGTCTAGCCCGTTAATCTGGAGATAACCATTGAGTAGCCAATGAGGCCTCTATCTGGGCATGGCTTTTTCCTGAAACTTCTGGGAAATCTCATGCTATTTCCCTGATGAAGATGAGGAGCTATCTTCCCCAGTGGTTGGGAGTTAATCTCAGAGATGATTAATCATGAACAAGACAAGATGGCAGCATCCAAGAAGCTGGAGGAGCCGGAGGAGAGGCCACATGGCTTTGCCCTGATGCAGCGGCATTCTGTTGATGGACCCTGAGCCCTGGAAGCAAGGAGCCAACGGGAGATCCCTGCCAGTGCTGGGATTCTGCACCCACTGACCTGTGACTTCGTGAGTTGGAAGGAGACTTTATAGACTGATTTCAGGCACATGGGTTAATATCAGACTTATAACTTTGAACTGGGCTGGACTGGGATGTTTTCTCAATGTCCCATTCCTTTTGAATATAAACCCTTTCCTTATATCCATATGCGTGTCTATGAAACTTGTTCCTCTAGTCTACCTGGACTAACACAAATATATATCGAGGAAATGATGCACACTATTATAGGGGGAAATACGTCCAATCTGACCCAAATCTATGAGTCAGATTTTAAATTCGAGACATCATGTGTCCCCGTAATTGCTAAGATAGGCAAACCAGAAAACAAAAATATAACCCAAGAAGCAGGAAAACCACAGGCTGGTAGAGGTAGAGAGAAAAATTCAAGGTTCACAGATCAGGTTTTTGCCTGAAGAGGGAAAAAAATCCAAGGTTGACAGTCAATACGGCAAGACAATGTTAGCTCACAGATTGTCAGGTAATAAAGCAGGGTGTTGGCTGTAGACCAAAACACCAGGGACAATGAGACAGATGTAGAATCCAGATCCAGCAAGGAAGAAGTGGCAAGTCTGCCCACCAAGTCCACTCACATGAAAATGGGGGACACCCTTGATGTGGCGGTCATGTGCTTATGTCAATTTATGATTGAGACATAGGGGTGGAGTCTAGCCTGTTAATATGAAGAAAGCCATTGAGTAGCCAATGTGGCCTCTGTGTGGGCATGGCTTTCTCCTGAAACTTCTGGGAAATCTCACAATATTTCCCTCATGGAGATGAGAAGCCAATCTCCCCAGTTGTTGGAAGTCAGTCTCCGAGGCAACAAACTATAGACAAGACAAGATGGCAGCATCCCAGGAGCTGGAGAAGCCGGAGGAGAAGTCACATGACCTTACCCTGATGGAACCAGACCTCTGAAGCTGGAGAAGCCACCTGGAGACCCCTGCCAGTGCTGTGTTGCTTCTACCACCACTGGATGCTGTTGATGGACCCTGAGCCTTGAAATTGAGGAGCCATGGGGCGACCCCTGCCAGTGCCAGCACTCTGCACCCACTGGTCTGTGACTTTCTGAGTCAGAAGGAGACTTTATAGACTGACATCGGACATGTGGGCTAATATCGGACTTAGGACTTTGAACTGCACTGGGCTGGGATGCTTTCTCAATGTGAACTGGACTGGGCTGGGATGCTTTCTCAATGTCCCATTCCTGTTGTATATAAACCTTTTCCTTATATCCATATGTGTGTCTACCCAGACTAACACACCCGAAGAAACTGTTTTTTCAATTGCAGGAGAGCCAAGGTTTGGGTACTATAATCCTCTTACATCTGCCTTATCATTCACCATAAATTCCATCATGGAGTTCTGTGTTAGGTCTCATCATGGGGAAACACCAATTGCTATATACTAAGAATCCTGGCCCAACTACATTGACACAAAACCTAGCTAGCATAGTTGCTAGAGTTAATTTCAGTGGTTTGAGGTCTAAAGTCTTGAGGAAAAGATTTGGCAGTTTGCTTTATAAAGAGGACAGCCAGGGGAACCTCTGTGGAGTTCTGCTCTAGCCCACAGGGTCACTGTGAGTAAAAATTGACTCCGTGGCAGTGAGGTGGATTGAGCTTTCCCCCCACTAGGCATAAGTTATCAAGAATCATCCCATCTGTATCATTTAATCCTGCTCCATGGTTTTTCAATGACCAAACAATCATCTACTGAATATCAAGGCAGCATGGTGTTCACTTGTTGATGGACATTTGCATTGCTTCCACCAGCTAGTACTTGCGAATTCTATTTCGATAAGCACTCATATACCAGCATTAATGTACATACCACTTTTCAATTCTTTTGCTAGTACCTAGCAGTTGAATTGCTAATCACTACTGAACCCATGCTTCGCTTTTGGAGGAACCAATGATCTGTTCTTCACAATACTTGCACCCTTCCCCGCGCCCCCCACCAGCAATATGTGAAGGCTATATGTGAGTGGTAGAAAAGTGTGTGGCAAAGTGCTATTTACTATTAATTCATATATTACACTACTTCACATGACTTTATTAAGCACCCTAATAAAGAGTAAGGTATAAAATCATGCAAAACAAGAAATGAATTGCAAAATAGAAAATAGCACAGGATGTAATGCACTGGGTATTCACATACAAATTCTGAATATCCTTTAATATTAGACCTTTAATTCGGGCTCTGTGGTGGGATCCACTCACATGTGTTTATTCCATCCTATGTAATGATCAGGTACGTATGAATTTCATTGATGATAATAGACCAAACAAACAGAGTTATTTGTGGAGTTCAGCTATAAAGAGCAAAAACCTCCGTGAAATAGACAACAATCCGGTCAGAAGGGCCTCTTCCCTGAAATAAGTCTTCCACTTCTTGACAATCTTATTATAGCCTATATTGTCTGCTCCTCAGAAAGATTCCCCTCTCTTCTCTCCTAACATCCTCAACTAGAGTGGATCCTTCTTCAATGCACATGCAAACCCCCTTATATTTTCTTTTTAAAAAAATAATTTGGGGAGGAATTTTACAGCTCTTATCACAATCCACACATTGAATCACTGTGTCAAGCATATTTGTCCATATGCTGTCATCATCATTTTTAAAACATTTTCTTTCTACTGGAGCACTTGATATCAGCTTCTCATTTCTCCCCACCACTTCCTCCCTAATGAAACATTGATAGTTTATTTTAAAGAATTGCACCCATGTCTTACCCTAACCGGTTTCTGCCTTCAATCACTTTTCTATAGTCAAGTTCACGGGAAGGGATTATATGTAGATCATTATGATCCGCTGCCCATTTCTCCTCCCCACCTTTACCTTTTCCCTACTGATATCTCTGTTCTTCTTTGTACTTTTCATTCACAGAATGGAAGGCAAACAAATGGACAGATTCCCTTTCAGACAACACATAGCATATCACAGGTGCCATTGATTTGAATTAGTAAATCATTCTCATAATTAATAATGTAACCTTTAATTATCACTGATATGGTAGTGGAATATTATGCTATATCATGAATCATCTTATAGACATTGTAACATTCGGGCTTTTTATATATTATGTCCTATAGGTTTGTAGACAATCACTGGGAATATCTTATCGTCCCATCTCCCAATGCCTCCCTGCAGGGGTGGCATTCCATTTACTCAAGGTCTATTGTCAATTAATTGAAATTAATTAGTAAAAATTCAGTGGTGGGACTGGTAGGGTTCTGTGTGATCAGAAATTCTTCATGAAACACTGCCATCTTGGTAAATGATGTCCCGCTGTGTTCGTTGGGTCTTTGGAGTAGGAAATGCATTTCAGAGTAGTCATTATACTTCACCCTGTATGCTGGAGATATACCAAAATAGATATGACCACTGTCTGGGGAAAAAGTAGTCCAATGGGATAAAGCTTTACCCAGAGCTTCAAGCTGTCCCCCAAGAGCCAAGCTGGCACAAATTTGAATTTTGTTCTCTGCTCCAGAGAAATAAAATGCTCTGGGAATATAAGACAAAAGAATACTTCATTAATGAGGCACAAGGGATTTCATCCACTAGAACCAAATGATTATAAATACTTCCTCTACACTGACCCAAATATACTTGATTCATCTACGGTAATGAGAAAACACAATTGTACCCTGTAGAAGCCACATGAGTGGGTTCATTTTCATGTTCTTTCTGGGGGCACAACCTCTAACTGTAGCATTGGTACCTGGAAGAAACAGCAGTTGTGAAGTCTTCTCTGATAATACCTGAATAAACTTTAAGATCATCTCAGGTGCCAGGAGATTGGTGACAGGTAATGGCCAACTCTTTTTGGTAGTATCTGGAAACATAGCAAAAGGTATAACAAATAAAAGGAAGGTTCAATGGTACAAAGTCATTCCTGGTTCTGGAGACTGATTCTGGCTACATGAAAATGTCTTCTTTCTCTAAGTTGTCTTCCCCGGTGCTGGTTTTCATTCTTGCAACCTCTTTCCTTTAATAGCCTTCCTTGTTTCACTGGATTAACATGTCTATTAACCTCATTCATCTATTTGTTCCCATAGTAACTCACAAAACTCTTACTTAGCACTAAGTTATACTTTTGACACAAAGAAATGAATAGGCATTTTCCCTTCTTGCACATATCTTATGTTTATACAGGGTAACAGACAGTAAGTAAGTGCTTATCATGGTATTGCAAACCTACTGAACTGGGTAATAATGTGGTTGCCCTCTCTGGGGAATTTTAGTGATGGCTTCACAGGGAAGATGATGGTCACCCACAGCAATGAAGGAGGATGCAGGAGGGGAGTAATGTTGGAATTACTAAAACCAACTGGTGTGCATTGGAAATTGCACCTCATAACTAATAAGTGATGAACAATGAGAGCAAAGAACGGAATTGCAGCATGAGTGTAGACAGGTAGGCAGCATCCATGTAACACACAGCTTTATATTTTGCCTAAGGATGGACAACTCTGAAATCAGTGGAGAGTCAGAGCAGAATGAATAGCACAGTGTGTGTCTGCAGTCAGATTTGCCTTTGGAGATAGTGCTCTGGTCAATTTGCAGAGCAGATTACTCCTATGAAAATTATCGACAGATGGAAAGTGGGAAAACACAGAAGTGGGGATTTGGATTATAATGCATGAAAGAATCCACCGATTAATATAACAGAGCATGACATTTTAAATTACTTAATTTTCAAACTGTTCTATAAAATTAGAATAAGATTTGGGTTAAGGAGATGAAAAATATGTGAGATAAAACTGATTTTTCTTGTTTGAGACAGGTAGGGAATTCTGGGTGAAATTCAAGCTTGTTGTTTGCAAGGTATCTGCGTATAACTAATTTTAAATTGTTTACTTAAGTGTTTCAGCAGTTTATCTTCATCTGGGAGTTTTCCGCCTCACAACAATCTGACCTCATATTCACGTTATTGAAAACTTCAGCCTAGATTTCTTTTTTTGCACATCTGTTCTTAGAGGGTGTGAGGAGCACTCCCGTGTCAGTATAGAACAGCCCCTATCTCTGCCTAGAGTGTTCCTCTCATGACTAACATCCGAACTGCCTTCAGGTTTCCTGCTCTAAACCTCTTCATCAGAAGGGATTGTACAAAGATGCATTTATTTTTACTCTATGACTTGCTTATTTGTTACTGTGAATTGAGTGGTTCATAGACCCGCAAAACATTCAGGAAATTGCCCACATTCTTATTTAACCTGTCCATTGCAATTCCTTGATGTACAATAGCTTCTCCCGCTGTCTCTTCGTGCTTCCTGATTCCATTCCTCCTTCCTTCCTAACACTGTAAATTTTGTTCCTGGGCAAGGGCTTTCCTTTTGAACTACATAGCTGATTGCTTGTACATGGAGAAGAGATCTGTTCCAGGCATGACTGATCCTTGCATGCTCCGTGACTCCACTGCACCAATTGTTTCCATGTGTCCTTCAAATTTCATCACTCTTCCTACCTCCAATAGGGATGAGCTCAAAAGTTGCATCTTATGCTGTTCACGTCAAATAAGGGTAAGAATTTTTATTTTTAAAGTGAGATTCCCACAATGTTCAAGAACACTTGGCATAAAAAAATTTGGTCAGATACAGTTATGACTGAACCATCAAAGTCTTAAGGAATTTGTAGAGAAATATAATACATTAGGGAAAAGACAGTATTAGAAGCCAAGACAGCAAAACCATTACATTGAGCAAAAGCGATTGAAAAGCATGATTTCATATATATATATATATATATATATATATACACATACATATATATATACTACTTAATTTTTAAAATATAAATGAAAGGGTATCTCTTAAATTGTTGATCACAGCTTATAGCATAGTTTGCAATGCTCTTTTCTCTTTTCAAGTAGTTTCATCAGTTACATGGAAGCAGAAAACCAAACTCACACTCCAGATTTCCTCCTTTTGGGGCTTTCTGAAGAGGCAGAGCTTCAGCCCCTCCTCTTTGGACTGTTTCTGTCCATGTACCTGGTCACCTTCACTGGGAACCTGCTCATCATCCTGGCCATAGCCACAGACTCCCACCTCCACATACCCATGTACTTTTTCCTCTCCAACCTTTCCTTTGCTGACATCTGTTTCACCTCCACCACTGTCCCAAAGATGCTGCTGAACATCCAGATGCAGAACAAAGTAATCACATATGAAGACTGCATCACCCAGACGTATTTTTTCATGCTTTTTGTGGGTTTAGACAACTTCCTCTTGACAGTGATGGCCTATGACCGGTTTGTGGCCATCTGTCACCCACTGCACTACACGGTCATCATGAACCCAAGATTCTGTGGCCTCCTGCTTCTGACCTCCTGGGTGTTGTCTCTTTTAGTCTCTCTAGTGCAATGTTTAATGGTCTTGCGACTCTCTTTTTGTACAGAATTGGAAATCTCCCATTTTTTCTGTGAAATTAATCAACTAATGCAACTTGCTTGTTCTGACAGATCCCTCAATGATTTAGTGATGTATTTAGCAATTGGAATTATGGGGGGTATTCCACTCACTGGGATCCTTTTCTCTTACTCAAAGATTGCATCCTCCATTTTGCGAATTGCATCAACTGGGGGAAAATATAAAGCCTTTTCCACGTGTGGGTCTCACCTCTCTGTGGTTTCCTTGTTCTATGGTACAAGTTTCGGGGTTTATCTCAGTCCTGCTGCTAATGAAAACTCCAGGGTCAGTGCAATAGTCTCAGTATTGTACTGTGTAGTCACACCCATGCTGAACCCCTTTATCTACAGTCTTAGAAATAAAGACATCAAGCAAGCCCTAAGGAAACTCGTCAGCTGAGAAATATCCTATATAACAGAAATTTTCCCTAAGTTTAGAGAATTGTGAAAAACAAAACTGAAAATAATAAAAAAGATCTGTGTTTTATCTTCCTTACTCCTAAATATGCTTATGTACAAAATTCAAGTTCCTTAATTTTTAAGATATTATGTGAAAATTTTGAGACAAAGTGAAATTGCTTCTTGTGTATTTTTTTAATGTATTTACTTTAACCAAATCTTTCCTTCAACAGGCAATTTTTCCGCTTTTCATTATTGGCCACAGAGTAATAGCATACAATTATCACAAACTTCCAGTGCTCATTATTATCCTGAACACTGAGAAAGAAATTCTATGATACCTATTTTAGAAAACTTTATCTTGGGCTGAGCCCCAGTGGCTCAGTGGTGGTAGCGGTTGTGGTTGTGCGCGGGACCGCAGCCCACTGGGACGGAGCTTCAATTCCAGCAGTGAGGCTGGGCCTCCTACTCCCACCACCGGAGAGCAGTGATGCCCCTCCACCCCCCAAAAAAAGAAAACTTTGTCTTGTGATCACATCTGTCATGAAACTTTTAACCTACCCGGGTTATTTTCTTTACAGTGAGGACTTTTTAAACATGTTGAGCATAAAGTTTGTAAACTTTTTCTTATTAAATTGTGAAAAACACTGCTGCTGTGTCCAAGTATTGGAAATGGCTTCTAGAAGCACACTGAAAACCATTCCAGCTAAACACATTGATACTTTTACTATCACCAGAAAGATGGCAGAATCAAGAAAACTGAAATTATTGACTTCCTGTACATGAGCAATCTTCTGCAAACCAGATAGTAGGAATTTCTTTTGTAACTATTAGTTCAATACTCTTAATTTCAAGACCTTTCTAGACCTCATTTTGTTTAGCAAAGTTATGCATGTCACTTCTTGGCATCAACAAAACCACGGCAAATTGGTCTCTCTTTTTTGATGCTTGATCACAAAATTAGTTTCACCAAAGCATCTGTATTGCTTTTACCCTGGAGTGTCTCCCAGCAATCTGGTCAGCATCTCAAATAATTATATATGAGAAACTCTTTGTTTTAATGATCCAGGAAAATCAGTGCTCTGTATTTTCTTTGCAGCATGGGAAACAACTTTGATGAGTTAAGTTTTGGGGCTACTAACTGAAAGACTGTTTTTTCAAGTTTGTCCATGTTCAAACGGGGAAAGATGAGACAATATACTCCCATAAAGATTGAGAGCTTGGTAGACAGTATCAGACAGTTTGGTTCCATGAGTAATACTCACTTGATAGCAGTGGTAGTGAATAGGTCACACAAGAAAGGTGAGTGCCACCCACTTTACTCCTCCAGTGAAAAATGTAGACTCAATACAAAACCACATGCCATGGAGCCCACCTAATTGCAAACACATAGTACTGGATAATTTCGTCATTGGATGTCTGAAGCTATAAATCTTTACAAAGAAGTACACTGTCACATTTTTGCAACCAGTGAGCAGGTAATGGAGTTGAATCTCCATCTTGGGTTAGCAGACTAGAACTTTAATCAGGATACTGCCACCTTTTCTTATATCGTGAGTAAACAAGTTGATTGTATCTATTCAAATTTCCTTCATGTCTCAATTTTGTTATATAGCACTTCTTCATGATTCCTTTTTTCTGTTAAAAATCCTTTTTGGGGCTGTTCATACAACTCATCACAATTCATCCATCCATCCATTATGTCAAACACATTTGTACAAATGTTACTATCATCATTTTCAAAACATGTTCTTTCTACTTGAGCCCTTGGAATCAGCTCATCTCCCCACCCCTTCTCATGAACTTTTGATAATATATAAATTAGTGTTTTATGTATGATTTCTTTAGAAAAGATGATTTGTGAAGCATGATCATTTGATTAAAAAAAAAAGTTCACTGCCATGGTCAATTTAAACTCAGGCAACTTTGAAGCCCAGGATTAAATTGCCCTGAATCTGGGCAAGGTTCCTGAATCTGGAATTCTTTACAGGAGTAGAAAGTCCCATCTGTCTCCCATGAAGCAGCTGGTGGTTTCGAACTCCTCATCTTGCAGAGCACATTCCAACTCTGCCATATATTCTTAGATACTCACTATTTTTTGGGCATATAATAAATACTGTGGCAAAATATATAATAAAAATTGACCATTTAATATATGAAGGATACCTCACTTTGTGATTAGGTCAAGTCTTACAGAGTGTATCCTCAGTCTACATCAAAACATTTACATAGTTTATTTCCACTCATCCATATCTTTTTTTTCAATTTCCAGAAAAATATATTAATAAGTTAAAAAAAATAACAAAAGAAAAACCTGTAAATAGTTCAAAGGTGGGTTGTTGACCTCCAAGAGTGCCCCCCAGTTGAGTCAGGTAGGGTGACACACCCTGGCCCCAAAACTTATCCTTGGCAATCCCTCAGGAACTCCCTGCCCTGCTCCTCCTGCTGCTCTGCTGCACTCCCTTGCCTCGGTATGGTGGGTCAAACCAGGTGCACTCCCCACCCTGCTTCTCCAGTGTTGTCCTTGAAGGGCCTTGGGTCATCAAGGGACACCATATTTCATAGTGAGGATGGCCATATATTCCTCTCAGTGCAATGGCTGTTCTGTGTGGAGAGATAGTACTTGAGATTAAATGGGCCAGGATGCACTCCACAATCTCTTTCTCCCCTTTCATTGACTCTCCTGTGCTTCTATCCACCTCCCGTCCACCCTCCTGGCATCACCACGCTCACCCCTGGTCTTGAAGGGATCATCTGTCCTGAATTACCTCTGTTACTGGCTCCTATCCATACTAGTATACATTCCCTAGTCTAGCTGGATTTTTAAGGTAGAATAGTGGGTGGGAGGAAACATTTAAGAACTAGAGGAGAGTTGCATATTTCATTGTTGTTACACTGTACCTTGACTGGCTAGTCTCCTCCCTACAGTCCCTCTGTAAGGGGATGTTGCTTTATCTATTGATGGACTTTGGGTCCCCAATCTGTACTCCCCCTCATTTATAATGATATAATTTTTAGTTCTTTGATGCCTGATACCTGATCCCAACACTCCACTCATCCATTTCTAACCTCTTAATGTAACTGCCATCACATGTGCCATTTCCTTCATGTGTTCCCATTTCTATCCCTTCTTTATGAACCCTTCTTATTTTAGGATCTTAAATTGATAGTTATTCTAATATGGGGTGAGTTTTACTCCAGTTCTTAAAGGTCCCTAAGGGCTGTAATCTTGGTTCTCTGGCCAGTCTCTCTCCAACTAACAAGCCATATAATTTTGACTTCTGTTCCAGTCTTCTCCCCTATCTAAAGGACCTTCTAGTGTGGTTATTTTCAAGGGACTTAGTGTTGGTAACAGGGAACCATCCTACTCTCAAGATACTGGAGAAGAAGGTTTTCATTGTCCCTTTGTCCACTGGTCTGTTTCCATATGCTTTCCAGTTTTCATCACTTTTCTTTTCTCTGGATGGAAAGAGAGACATATTTGCATATCATATGCCTGCTTCTGAGTCCTTAAGATCCTAGCTGCTAATCATCAAATTGGAAAACAGAACATTGTCCTTGTCAACTCTGTTATGCACATTGACCTTGATGAGTCCAAGACTGTGGTTCTTATCCCGCAGGCTCAGGGACTCCTTCCCTCAGATGTTTATGTCTAAGAGGTTCTCATAACTTTGCTCCTTTTATGTCCCACTATGTTTCATCAAAGTAGGAGAGTTTTTACCCACCAGAGAAACCCCTTTTATAGGAATGAAATTTAAAGGAAGTCTGTGCATTGGTGCACTCATTATCATAATCACCTGGAATCATCACTGCGTGGAAGTAGGGAAAATGTAGCAATGAAAAGACCTGATTTGGACATGTCCCATTGCTACTTGCTGACATGATTCACAGAGGTTACATATGAGAGAGACTAAAATGAAAGATAGGAAGAGGACTAGATGGTCACAAGTTTTAAAAGTACATTTCGCATTTTTAGATATATTTGTTTTTTTTGTTTTTTTTTTTTTTTAGGGCATCACTGCCCTGGTGGTGGGAGTAAAAGGCCCATCCTTTGCCCCTGTGGAGCTGGAATTGAACCTCCATACCAGTGGGCTGCAGTCCCACACACAACCACTACGCCACCGGGGCTCAACCCCGATATATTTGTAACAATGATAAATACACTTATATACATATCTGTGTCAAACCTACAAATATTCATGGTACACTCAAAAACTCCAAGAACTTTCAACAAGAATGCATATTTCACTACTACTTGGGGAGATTTTTGAGTATAGGAGAAAAATATTTTAATATTATTCCAGGTAATTGAACATGTTTGATTGATCTAACAGTCAAACTTGACAAAAGGTAGTTTCATAAATATTTTATCCTATTACATTAAAATCAATTTGATTTTTCCTTTCTAATGGATTTTTAGATAACAATTCTTTAAGCATTACTCATTACTTCTAATTGTTGGCATATGACATTATTCCAAAAGTAACACGTGTTCGTGTCAGCATCATCTCAAATGATGACAAGATGGTGGCAGGAAAGTGTTCACCATAATCATAATTTCTACATAGTAATTTACATTTTTCATAACAATAAACACAGGCAGTTTTTTATTTGAAGTAACAGGCAGTCTACAAGAGAAAATGTCTGCCAATGACTATGTTTAAACAGCCATCATCTATCTGTTACACATTCTTTCAACAAAAATAGTCTTGAATAAAGTGTGTAGGCTGACTCAGCTCAATCCGACAAGTGTTTCTGCAATTAAGTCATCATAATGCAGCAAAGTTCATTAGATATCCCTCCCAATTTGTCACATATGTCACTAAAATGACGTACACTCTAGGCTGAATAAGATTAATGATTCTATCTTTTGGACAACATTCTTCAGATTCGATGTATCCTTTTGATCTTTGATAATCCAATAGATTTGTAGTTTTAACAATGTTTAAGTTTCCATAGATTTATTTAATTTTCCTTTTTTATTTGTTATTGACTTGCAGCTTCATTCTATTATGGTCAGATTATGCTTAATATGGTTTCAATCATTTGAAATTTACTTAGTGTCTGAAAATATTCTGTACCAAATACTTGTACAATTAAGTAGAATGTGTGCTGTGTTCTTTAAGTGGTGTGCCCAATATCTATTAGATCTAAATAAATAGTATTATGCAAGTGTTCTCTTTCTTTATTCCCTTTGAAAATTGTTCTGTAATCAAAAAGTGATGCATGTAATGTCTTTCTCTGCCTCATAATATATTTGATTTAAAAATTACTCATATATTTATAATGCTACTTCTGTTCACTCTGTATGACTGCTTAATTCTTACATAGAGTAGCTCTCCCAAAGCCCCTACTTTCATCTATTTATGCACTTGTGCTTAACCTGTGCCCCTCTTAACATAGATGTGTGATATTTTCCATCCTTTATGGCACTGTTTCCAGATTAAAATATTTAATCCTTTTATATGCACTACAATTAATCAACAGTAGGGAAGCATTTATTTCAACAGCTAAACATCCCCTCACCCCTCATTCCTGGTTAGATTGATGTCTTCTTTATTCTCTATTTTCAAACTGAGATAGTTTTTAGGAATATATATTCCTTTGTAATTATTATTATTGATAACTTTATTGCCAAATAACTTAGTTTCCTTTTAACTTGTGAAATTTCTCTTATATATAGCAATCATCTCCATTTTACTTTTATGTTATTGTCAATTACACTTGCATAGCACAGATCCTTAAACTCTTCAAATTATTATTTTATATGTATTCAGGTGGTTGTTTAGCTCCAACCCATTGGCTTCTTGGGATGTTATAATGCTTTCAAACTAGAGGACACCACTTGTTTACTATTTCTTACAGCACTGGAGTGTTTGGTTAAAAATGCCTTAATTTCTGTTTACCTGGGAAAATTCTAATTTGCCCTCATTTTTGAATGATAATTTTGCTGGAAATATTAATTCTGTTTGACAAATTTTCCCTTCAAGAGTTTGCATATCCTTTCCACTTCCTGCCTGCATAGTTGCACATGAGCTATAAGCATGTAATCTTTTTTAAAAAATCATTTTATTGGGAGCTCTCCAAGCACACTTGTAGAGATGTTGCCATCATCACTTTCAAAACATTTTCTTGAATGCTTTGAGTCCTTGCTATCAGATCCTATTTTGTCCCCTCTCTCCCCCACCATCATGAGTCCTTGATCAGTTATGTGTTTTATTGTTATTTTTGTTTCTTACACCATTCACTCTCTTTCTTCACCCACATTTCTGTTACTCATTCTCCTGGGGGTGGGGTGGGTGAGCTTATATATCCATCATTGTGATCAGTTTCCCCTTTCTTCCCCTTCCTCCCCCATTCTTTCCCTATTTTTTTGTTGTCACTACTCCCACTACTGTGGGAGTTTTTCTGTCCTGGATTCCATGTGTGGAGAGCTCTTATCTGAACCAATGTATGTGCTCAGGTCAAGCAGGATTTGTAGGGTAGATGTGATGTCATGGTAGTTGAGAGTGGGGGGTAGAGGTGGGGTGGAAGCATTCAAGAACGTGAGGAATGCTGTGTGTTTCCTGGGTGCTATACTGCACTGTGACTGAATCATCTCTTCCATGTGAACCTTCTGTGAGAGGATGGTCCAATTGTCTCCAGACAAGTCTTGGATCTATACTCTGACCCCTCTTGTTTGCATCTATATAATTATTTGTTTAGGGTCTTTCGATACCTGCTACCTGATCCTGTCAACACCTTGTGATCATGGAAGCTGGTGAAAGCACTTAATCTTTGTTGTTGTTAATCATTTTATTGGGGGGCTCTTACAAATCTTATAACAATTCATCACTCAATTTTATGAAGCACACTTACACATAGGTTGCCATCAGCATTTCCAAAACATTTTTCTTTCTACTTGAGTCCTTGATATCAGTTTCTCTTTGTACCCCTCCATCTACAACATCCCACCCTCATAAATCCTTAATCAATGATTTATTAGTATTGTTGTTTCATATCCTACACTGACCATGTCTTCCTTCACCCATATTTCTGTAATTCAATTCCTCTATCCAACCCTGTAATGGGGTTTCCCCTTCTCCTCCTTCCCTGGCCCCAACCATTCCCCTCCCCTCATGATATGACTACTCCCGCTACTGTTCTTGAGGGTCTTCTATTTCCAGGATTCCATGTATTGAGAGCTCTTCTCTATACTAATGTGAAGATTTTTTTTTGAGGCGGGGGGGGGGGGCAGGCATCACGGCCCTCTGGTGGTCATGGGAGCTACCCAGCCTTGCTCCCAAGAGAACTTTGGCTGGATTTCAACTGCCAAGCCAATGGGCCGCAGTCCCGCACTCATCCACTACGCCACCGGGGCTCAGCCCTCTAGCAAGATTTGTAAGAGAGAATTGCACCATGGTTGGGTGGAGGGGTGGCATTCAGGAACTAGAAAAATGATGTGCATTTCATTAGTGTTATATTGCACCTTGGTTGAATTGTCCCTTCCTTGTAAACCTTCCGTATGTGGATATCCAATTGTACAAATGGCATTTGGGTATTCACTCCAATCCCCTCTCCTTGTTTGCATCGATATAATGACTTGGTTTTGGATCTTTTGATATCTGATACCTGATCCCGTCAACATCTCGTGATCACACAGGCTGGTGTGCTTCTCCCATGGAAAGCACGTAATCTTAACGATGCTCCTTTGTAAATGCCATTTTCCTTAGATAATGCTGCTTCCAAAAGTCCTTCTTTCGCTTGAAGTGCATTTATTATGCATCTTGAGGTGTTTCTCTTAGAATTTACCTATATGGAGTGTGTTGAATATCTTGGATGGTAGTCTCATCTTTCATATTGGGGAAATTTCTACACTTATTTCTTGAAAAATGTCTTCTGGGTCTATTTCCTCTCACCTTTTTTAGAATTTCTATTATGTGTATATGATTATCTTTATGTAGTCACTGAGAACACTTAAAGCTTTTCATTTTTCCCCAATCTTTCTTCAAACTGACCAATCTCAGTGTCCTTGTTTTGTAGTTCTCTGGTTATTTCCTCCACTATTTTGATTCTACTTCTGTATTCTTTAAGGATCTTTTTATTTCTGTCACTTCATTCGTAAACCTTGACTTTTCTAGATTTTTTATTTAAGGTTCCTAACTCTTTATTAAATTTCTTCTGTCCCTCTTTATTATTTTTCCTAAATTCTTCTGAAAATTCACCTATGTTTTCCTTTCTTCCACTGAGAAAGCTGAGTAATAGTTTTTAGATGTCTTTGTTGAGAATTTTATAGCAATGAGTGCTAAGTATTAGGTTTGTCTTTTTTAATATAGATTTTATTGGGGGCTCTTACAACATTTAATACATTGTTTGTTTTAAGCATATTTGTACACATGTTGCCACATTCATCTACATTATCTACTTGAATCCCTCCAGCATAAGTTCTTCTTCCCCTCTTTCCTCTAGTTCTTTTTTTAATTCCAACTCCCCATATTTCTCCTTCCCCCTTCTCCTCCCCCATGAACTTCCAATAACTTATAAATTGTTATTACCTCTCCATATCTTACACTGTCTAATGTGTCACTTCAGTCACACCCACCCCACCCCACCCCACCCCCCATTGTCCACACCCTAGAGAGGAGGTTGCATGTAGATTTGAGAAATTTGCTACCCCTTTCTACTCCACCATCCCTCTACCCATCCAGTGTCACCACTCCCCACTAGTCTCAAGGGATTATCTATCCTAAATTTCCACATTTTCGACTCCAATGTGCATCCCCTGGTCTACCCAAATCTGTCTGACAGAATTGGGATAATGATAGTCAGTGTGAGAGAGCATTTGACAATATTTCATTGCTACTACACTGCACCTACACTGACTCATCGCCTTGCTGCAACCCCTCTGTAATAGGATGTCTCTTCACTTATTGATGGGCTTTGGGTCCCCAATCTAAACTCCCCCTAACTTATAATGATGTATTTTTTAAGTTTTTGATGCTTGATACTGGAACCCTTTGACACCTCGTGGTCATACATACTGTTGTGCTTCGTCCATGTGGACTTGCTTCTTAGCTAGATGGCCACTTATTCACCTTCATGTCTTTAAAACCACAGACACACATCTTTTGATAGCCGGGCACCATCAGCTTTCTTCACCACATTTGCTTATGCACATATTTGTCATCAGCAATCATAAGGAAAGTGAGCATATAATGTTATGATTATTAGTCCTTGGAACCTGATAGTTGACCCCTTTGGTATCTTTTGGTCCCATAAACTTGTGTACTTCTTCCATGTGAACTTTGTTGCTTCTGGGCTGGATGGCTGATTGTTTACTTTCAAGTCTTTAAGACCCCAGACCTACATGTTTTGATAGCCGGATACCATCAGCTTTCTTCACATTTGCTTATGCACACATTTGCTTTCTGTGATCGTGTCAGAGAGCTGTGCATCATGGGATGCCAATTTAATAGAACAAAATGTTCTTGCACTGAGGAAGTACCTGATTGAGGTCCAATGCCCACCTGCTGTTCTAATTCTAAGCCTATAAGTATATGCATATTGATCTATTTCCCCTTCATCATATGAATATATGTACCTATGTATATACCTGTATTTAACCTCTATAAATGCCCCTTACTCCCCAGTTCTTTTCTTTATTTCCCTATACCTCCTCCTGTCCCACCATCACACTTAACCTCCATTTGGGTTTCAATATTTTCTCTTTATTACATTAGTCTTAATCAATCCCTTTCAGACCGTCCACACCCACCCACCCCCCCACTGATCCTAAACCACATGCTACTCCCACCACCCCTGGATCAGCCAATGCCCCCCTCCCTACATCCACCCTGTTACCATCAGTCCCATCGTCCCCACCACTAGACCACCCATCCATCCCACCCCATCTGGATTGACCTGTAGAGAAAATAACATACGCAAAAAGAGGACATCCTATAATGAAGCAAGAAAAGAAAACAATGAAAACATCAACAAAAATATAAACCCAATATCCAACATGCAGATGTACATGCAAGAATACAATAATAATACCAATATAAAATCCTACAAATAGTTTAAGGTCTGTTTGTTGACCTCCAGGAGTGTCTCCTGGTTGAGAGGGATGGGGTGTCACAAAGTTTATCTTTGGTGCTCAATCTGGAGCTCCATGTTTTGTCACAGACCCTTAGTATTTTGGTGTGGTTGGGTCATACAGGGTATAATCCTGACCCTGTTTCCCCATTTTTGACCCCAAAATGTCGTGGATCAATGAGAGTAGCTGTATTTCATATTGGGGTCGGCCCACACGATCCTCTCATTGTATCAGCTGTTCTGAGTGGAAATATTGTCCTGAAGGCTCAGTGGACCAGGATGTACTTTATTCTATCTTCCTCCCTTTTCATTTATTCTCGTGTACTCTGGCCAAGTATATCTTTCCCCAAGCTGCAGCTTTTGGCCAGGTATATCTCTTTCCCCAAGCTGCAGCTTCAGTGCTGACCTCCAAGGCAAATGCCCCTGGAGGAGAGGCGGGTGCCCCAGTAGTTGGAAGTTGGGTTGTGTTCTCAGTCCTCTCCACTGGTTCTCGACTCCATTGCTTCATGCTACTTACATGTTTGTAGCCAGAAAACAGAAAGCATCCACTTCCCCCAAAGAATCATTAATTTTCATCTTGTACAGTTCATTTCCAATGTTTTGTTTTGTTTTGTTTTGTTTTGTCTTTCTGGGCATCAGTTCTCTGTGTTGGGAGTTTGTTCTGAGAAACTACCTCCCTGCTGGCATGGCAGGCTGAGATTCCACCATGGAAAGAACCTACTGGTGGCTTCCCTTGATCTTTGCTTCCTGCCCCACATCCCTACCACCTGGAGCCTTTTTGGAGAAGCTGCAGAGCTGGATGACATCGGGGCACCTCTGGTTCAGGGATTTCCATCCACATCGGTTGTTTACCTGGAGGTGGTTGCTGAGGTTGCTGCAGTTCCCCTCCCATATTCCTGGTGTCAGGATGTTCATTCTAGGATCAGTCTCTAAATTAACGCTGGTCTTAATGAAAAAAAGTTGCCAAATGGTCATGTATGCTTCGCCTTATTGACTAGAGAAACAAGTTCAGTGTCACTCATATATTTATAAGAAAAACCTTTATATCAAGAAGTAATCACATATCAAGAAAACATCCCAGCCCAACTCAAGCCCATATGTCTGATACTAGTCCATAAATTCTTCTTGAGATTCATGATTCAGAATGCAGGATGGCACTCATATATACAGGTTTTATACATCTAGAAGTTGACATGAAATTATGTAACCTCTATATCATGAACCTCATTAGCCCACTTTCATTAAACACTTAGGACAGACGCAAGTGAGCTAATTAAGGCGAGAAGCCCTGCTCCTGTTTACCAACATTCTAACTTGGTTATTTATTTTTCTCTTATTGAGGAGTTTCAGAATACTAGATTTTAGGAGTTTGTCCTTTGCTTGTTGTGCCATTGCTCACAATCCCCCACCCAACCCCACTCCAATGCATGAACCCTTTTTTTATTCTTTTGATGAGATATTTGATGTGCAAAAGATTTATTTAATCATTTATTTGGGACTTGTACAACTCTTATCCACACAAATTGTGTAAAGAACATTTATATATTTGCTACCCTCATCATTCTCAAAACACCTACTTTTTGTATTTGAGCCCCTGGTATCCACTCCTAATTTTCCCCTCCCTCTCCATTCCATCCTCCTCCATGAACCCTTGATAATTTATAAATTATTATTATTATTATTATTTTGTCATATCTTACATTGTCCAATGTCTCCCTTTACCCACATTTCCACTGTCTGTTCCCCAGGGAGGAGGTTATATGCAGATCCTTGTAATATGCGCCCCCTTTCTCCCTCACCTTCTATCCACCCTTCAGGCATCGCCATTCTCACCAGTGATCCTGAGGGGTTCCTCTGTCCTGCATTCCTGGTGTTTCCAGCTCCTAGCTGTACCAGTGTACATCCTCCTCTGGCTCAAGCAGTAAGGTAGAATTGGCATCCTGATGGGGGTGGGGGGAGACGGAGACATATAAGAACTAGAAGAATATTGCATGTTTCATCATTACTATGCTGCACCCAGACTGGCTCATCTCCTCCTTGTGACTCTTCTGTTAAGGGGTGTTTGGGTCCTCACTCTGCACTCTCTCTCCTTCACAATAATATGACTTTTGTGTTCTTTGATGTCTCATACCTGATTCCTTTGAAACTTCATGATCACACAGGCTGGTGTACTTCCTCCATGTGGGCTTTGTTGTTTCTCAGCTATACGGCTACTTGTTTATCTTCAAGCCTTTAAGACCCCAGATTCTATAACTTTCAATAACCAGGTGCAATCAGCTTTATTTACCACATTTACTTAATGTGCCCACTTTGTTTTCACTGATCATGTCAGGACGGACTGGTGTGTTTCTTCCTTGTGGACTTTGTTGTTTGTCAGCCAGATGTCTGCTTCCAAATATTCAAGACTTTAAGACCCCAGAGACTATATCTTTTGATAAGTCAGGAACCATCAGCTTTCTTCACCATATTTGCTATTGCACCTGTTTTGTATTCAGTGTTCATCTCAGGAAGGTGAACATCTCAGAGTGCCAAGTTAATAGAAGAAATTGTTTTTATGTTGAAGGAGTACTTGAGTAGGGACCTACTGCCTACCTTTTTCAGGAATACTAAACCTATAAATATATGTACATAGATCTATTTCCCCCTCATCATATATAGATATATTTATATATGAAGAGTTCTATTTTAATAGGTCCCAGTTATCTGTTTTATCTTCCACTAAGTTTACTTCTTTTATTATAATATGTATATTTCCTGAAATATGATCTTTTTTGCAATATGACTTTTAAGTGTTTTCCAATTTCCACATTAATGATCTTTATATCTCTGGGAATTATATTTAGGTCTCTAATATACATTGACTTTGTTTTGGGATATTGGATGAGGTATGTGTCCTGATTCATTCTTCTGCAAATGGAGATCTCATTTTTCCATCACAATTTTTTTGAAGCTACCACTTGTCTGTGAGTATGTCATACTTTGGTGACTTACATGTTGCTGTGATGCTGGAAACTATGTCCCTGGTACTGAAATGCCAGCAGTCACGGAGAATGAACTGGTGCAAATGAACCCTTTAGATTAAGAACAGACTGCAAGAAAGGAATCGGCTGCCTACTTTGGGGAAAGTAACCACAAAAAAACCTTATGCATGGATTTAAAACATTGTCAGATATTGAACATGTAAAGCATAGACAGATAACATTGTTGGAGAGAGTACCAGAGATGGGCTAGTCATGTTGGGAGGCACTCGAAAAGTGACTGAAGAGAAAATGTTTTTTTTTTAGAGTAGAATCGATTATGGAAACTTGAGTGGGATAAAGTCTGTGGGAGTGAAGTCTTGGGGACCTTCATTTGTTGATAGGGGCACAACTCAGTTCCAAAAGAAACAGTTGCAAAAGTCTATAGTCAGAACTTAGAATGTTTCAAACTGAAAGCATGTGGTCATCAAAACAGGAGGTCTAAAGATAGATACCCTAGGTATTATTGAGCTGCGATGAACTGATATTGGCCATTTTGAATCATGTGGTTTTTCTATGCAAATAGTGACACAATCAAGACGAATGACATGTCATTCATTGTTCAAAGGGCATTACAATATCTGTCTTGAAGTACAATGCTGTCTTTGACAGTATTATATTTATCCACCCACAAGGAAATCAAATAAATACAGCTAGTATTTAATTTACGCCAACCACCAATGCTAATGATGGGGTACAGACAACAGGGGAGTAAGTGAAGGAACACATTGGGCAGTGAACACATTGGAACACATTGGGCGATATGAAAGATAATAATAATTTGTAGATTATTAAAGGTTCGTGGGAGAGGGCAGGAGGGAAGGAAATATGGGGAGCTGGTACTGGGGGCCTAGGTGGACGGATGATGTCTTGAGAGTGAAGATGTCAACAAGTGTGCAAATGTGGCCTGCATACAATTGATGTATGATGGGAGTTGTATGAGCCCCCCAATAAAAATGATTTATAAAAAAAGAAAAAGGAAGATTGAAGAAGAACCTACGTATTTCCATTGTTCTGGAGGAAAATATTGATATCAAAATGTACAGCATAAAGGACCAACCAACTTTAGAGACCAGGTTGGTGAGATTTCCTCTTTCGTTCGTTGGACATGCTCTCAGGAGAGACCATTCTTTGGTGAAAGACATGATGTTTGGTAAAGTTGAGCGGTTGCGAAACAGAGAAGGGCCCGCAAGCATATGGATTGAGGATATGGCTGCAGCAGTGAGCTCAGCATTTGTGAATATTGCTTCTATGAAAAGTAATATAAAGTACTTTTAAGTATCCATTTTTATTTCTTTCTGATTAATACCTAGCAGTTGAATAACTTGCCATTTGCAAAATTTAGTGTTTCAGCTATCATCTATCTGTTTTCCACAATGGCTCCACTTTCTTTTCCCACCAACAATGTGTGGGAACATAATATGGTAAGGATTTGAAGAGTTCCACTAGCTATTAACCAATTGTCCTCAAACTTTTTGAGGCACCCTAGTACTTATTAAAGTATAAGATTATACAAAAGAACAAAAAAACTACAGAATTGAGAGCAGCACAGGATCAAATGAAATATTTATTTATAAATACTGAATAATCTTTATTGTTTTTAAAACCATTTTATTGACATTTTACATGTAGTACAATAGTTAAAACATGGGGAAAATTGTGCAATCATCACTATAATCATATTTAGAACACTTTTCTTTCTTCCACTTATTTGTATTAACACCCCATTTCTCCCAACCTCAAGGAACTATGAATCCAGTTACTGTCTTCATAAATATATTCATTTTGGACAGCATGTTAGTCTGGGTAGACTAGTGGAACAAATCCAAAGATATACAAGAGAAATTGAACAGTGAGAAAACATTCCAGCCCAGTTCAGTCCAAGCCCACAAATCTGATATTATCTCACATGTCCAATACCAGTATATAATGTCTGCTTCAGACTCATGAAATGCATGCAATGATGCCAAATGCATGATAATCACAAGTCAGATGGGTAAAATGTCTTTGGATCCAGTGGCATTATGAACATCTCAGTGCTGGCAGGGGTCTCAAAGTGAGTCCTGCAGCTTCAAAGGTCTGGTTGCATCCATGTGGCTTGTCCGGCTCAGACACTAGGGTAGCTCCATGTGGCTACTCCTCAGGGATGTCTCTCAGATAATAAACTGTGTTAGTCCAAGTAAACTAGAGAAAAAAATTCATAAATATACATATGTATATAATGGAGAAGTTTATATACAAGAGGAATGGAACATTGAGAAAGCATACCAATCTAATTCAGTCCAAACCCACAAGTCTGATATCAGCCCATATGTCCAATATTACTCCATAAGTCCTCTTCAGACTTACAAAGCACATGCAACAACGCCAGGGCAATCACAGGCAAGTGGAAGCAGAGTCTTGTGTATCTGATAGTGGTAGAAGCTTCTCAGCATGGGCAGGGGTCTCCTTGTTACTCCTCCAGTTTCCAGGACTCGGGGTCTATCAGCATACTGCCATGTGTCTTGTCCCTAGAGAGTCTCCAAGGGACTGAGCCATCTCTCACCTCCAAGGGGAACCAGATTTTTCAGAATTCTTAGGACAAAGCCATACCCACACAGAAATCTCATTGACTATCTCCAGATTGACAGGCAAGACTCCACCCCTACACTCCCATTCAGGAAATTGGCAGCAGAGAACGTGACTGTCACATAAACCTTGTCAGTAGAGAGTCTCCAAGCGAGTGTTGTCAATGCAAAGTCTCCAAGGACGTGAACTGAGAGAAAAAGCGTCTCCACCTCTGAGAAGGAAAGACCACGTTTCCCAGAATTCTCAGCAGAAGGTCACGCCCACACAGAGCTCTCATTGGCTGTCTCCAGATTGACAAATTAGACTCCACCCCTACAGTCTTACTCCTCATATTTACCCCAGATTAGGTGACGGCCACAGACCACTCCCTGTCAATTTGACCCTTTCATAGAACTGTAACCATGTATAATTTTTAGACAAACAATAGTAAAATCATATCTGTACCTAACAGGATAAAACTGAAACACATACAGTTCAGTATGTGCTGCCCTCATTTAAAAATAGCATTCTATAAGTGAATAAAATAAAAATATCCTATATCTTACAGTTCTAACACTCACAACTTAATCTTATAATCCTATGAATATATGTGTTCCCCCACCTAGGAGAATTTATAAACCAACTACTTCATGTCTTTATTCACCCATCTTGGGTATCCAATTTCTTTATTGTCCATCCAGGGATCTGAGGAGACAATCATATTTTTTGACATGAAGAATCTTCATCCCAGTTGGAACCTTATGAGATAGCATGAAAAAAGCATACAACAACAAAACATCTCAATAACATTAACAAAACAAAAAGTTGAAAAAATCCAATTGAAAAGTGTATATCTAAACAGTTTTCTATAAAAAATAGTTTTGCATAAACTTATGTAAACAACAGCAATGGAAAAGGTGTTCCATTTTCCCAAGACTTGTTTGTGTTCTTTATTATTAGTTATGAAGTGGTAGCTCACAGTATTGCTTTTTCACATATTCTACAATACAATCCTTCAATTATAATAAGATTTGTGTAATCACCAATACAATTAAAGAATATTTTCTCTTTTTCAATCTTATTACCACAGTTCCACATATACAATTCACTTCAATTATATCAAGAAGTAGTGTATAATCATCACCACACATTTTTCAACACCCCCATGGTTCTATCATTTTTTTAAAAGAGTTGTGTATTCACAACCAGTTTAAGTACTTTCTTCCCAATCCTTCATTTATTGTTTGTGCCTGAAATCCCCTCACCCTCCCTAACTCCCACCTTCACCCCTACATTCATTTAATAAATGATACTATACCCAGGCTATGTGATGAGGCCCACTCACATGTTTATTCATCATCCCAAGGGCTGATCAATAGGTATGACTTTCATTGATGCTCCTTGACCAAGCCAGAGAGAGACTTGTGGAGTTCAGCTACAAAAAGCACAGCAAGCTCACCAAGTCAGATCCCAATTAGCAAATCACCTTACAAGCCATAATAAAGCCATTTGAATTTGTTTTGATATGTCAGGTGGAATGATATGCTATTTGATGTGCTATGTTATATGATGAGATTATGAAATAAAATTTGAACCATCTTATGGATATTGTGACACCTAGTCCTTTTTGATCCACTATGACCTGTTTATATGTGGACTATTCTGTCATCCTACCTTCCACTCCTGTACTGACAGAGTTGGCTTTATGTTTGTTCTAGGCCAACAGCCCATTACTTGAAATGAAACTCAAAACTCACTGCCATTTTGTTGATGCCGATTCATAGTGAACCTACAGGATAAGGTAGCACTGCCTTGAGAGTTTATGAAACTGCAACTAATTTGGAGGAATGGAGGCCAGGGAAAAGCCTGGCTTTTCCCCTGAGGAGTTGCTCGTGTTTTTGAACTTCTGACCTTAAAGATTGCAACTCAATATATAGCCACTAGGATAGCAGAGCTCCTACATAGCAAAACTAGAGTGGTGAACTTGTGTGTGCTTATAGGTGATTCAAAGTATTTCATAAAATGCTGACATTCTGACAAATTATGTTCAGCTCTATTCTTTAGGTCTTTGAAGTAAGAAATGCAGCCTAGAGCAATCATTATGAGCTACCCTGTATGCTAGAAACACATCAAAACAGGGGACAACAGCTCTTGGGAAAAAGAATTCTAATGGGAGAAATGTTGTAAATGAATCTATGAGCTTCCTCCCAAGGCACAGAGGGAGACATTTTGTTTTTCTCTTAGCTCCAGAGAAATGTATTTCTCTGGACAAAAAGAATACTTCACTAAGGAGGCACTTGGGAATTTATGCTAAAGAAATATATTTCTCTGGACAAAAAGAATACTTCACTAAGGAGGCACATGGGAATTTATGCTAAAGCCATCGAATTGTAAGTACTCCCACTAATCGACTCAAATCTATTTGACTCGTTTCAGGAGATGAGAAAATGTGATTGCATCTTTCAGAGGCCTCATGAGTGGTTCCATCTCCATGCTCTTTCTGCGGTAACATCTCACTCTAGCAGCAGGACAAGGAAGAAACAGCACTGGTAAATTCAAACTCTTTCCTGATAATATCTGATAACTGCAGCAGCACAGGTGCTGGAATTCAAGGATGAGTGAGAGAGCTTTGATAGAGATAGTGTCCATAGATGTATCAATAGGAATAACAAAGAAAAATTATTGATATGATATCCTGCTAAGTGAAAGCCCCTGTTTCTAGACAATGATTGGGAAGTGCACACTTTGAATGTCTTCTTTCTCTAATCTGTCTTCTCGGGTGCTGGCGTTCATTCACGCAGTCTCCTCTCAACCACATTTCTCCTTGCTTGACTGTAGTGGCATGTCTGTTAACCTGTTTAACTCACAAAACACTTGTTTAACAATAAATGTATTCTGGAAACAAAGAAAATGCATAGACATTTCCTCTTCTTTCACATATCTTACATTTTAAGGTAACGAAGGATAAGTAGATGTATATTCAAAGATGACACAACCATCCCACTGAAATGAATTTATTGTGGTGCTCTTCCTAGCAAGTGGTGGGGAAGGTTCACAGACAAGCTGATGATCACACTGAACCTTGAAGGAGGACACAGACATGGACTACTGTTGGGACTATTAGAATCATACGGTATGTTTAGGAAATTGCATATAATAGTTAAAAGCTAATGAACAATGGAAAGCATTATGGAAAGTGAAACATGAGTGTGGCCAGATAACAGAGAATCTTAGAGTGTGCCTGAAGAATGGGAAATTCTGAAATTTGTGGAGAACCAATGCCAAAACTATGGCAGGGGATATCTACAGTCATATTTGCCCCGTGGAGACAATGCCCTCGTCAGTGTGAAGAGCGGAAGATTGTTGCAAAAACCATAGAGAGAGGAAGGGTGAAAAATGCAGAGTAGAAATGGGAATGAAACTGAGGTTTTCGATTCCAATGCATCCAAAAATCCACTCAGTATACACGGCAGCTTGGGATTTTGAATTCATTGTTCAGTGTTTTAACTCTTCTTTAAAATTGGCATTATAATTTTGATTCAAGAGATGAAGAATATGAGAGTTGTAGCTGCGATTTTTCTCGTGCAAGGTAAGTAGCTGACTGTGGATGAAGCTCAGAGTTTATTGTTTTCAGATGAATAATAAAATCACTCATCTTTAGTGTTTGAAAAAACTGTTTTTGTTATAGAAAAATTAAAATACCATACTGACTTTTCTTATAAACCCCACACATAGATGCTGATTTTTATCATCTCTATCCAGAATTGCACATTATATCCATTTGCTATCTCTCCTTAGTTTCCTCAGGCTGTGACAGTCACAGTGAAACTTTCAAGATTGTAACTTTTGGAAACAGACAGAGTCCTCTGAATTCATTATAATTGCCAAAAGTTTAGCTAGTAGTCCATTGTTTGTCAATTGGCATGATCTAGCCACTCAGTATAAAACAATATGAATAACGTGACGGAATAATACGTACAAAAACAGTAACCCAAGTCTAAGATCCCATCTCATGGTGTCTATTCTAACCTCACAACAAGATGGTCTCTGTGTTCACTTTAAACAACCTCAACCCAGCTTCCTTTTTACACTTTACTTAAACCATTCATCTTTGTTGTCAGATGGTATGAGGAATACTCCTGTCTCTGGGACTTGCCTGTCTCTGGCACTGTTTCCGTCTCTGCCAAAAATGTGCTTCTAGTAACTAAAATCCTCACTGCCTTCAGATTTCCTGGTCAAAACCTCCTTCTCAGTAAAAGGAAAGAATCATTTCTTTTTACTCTATAATTCATAGTCTTCCTACTGTGAATTACCTGAAGGCTTACCCACCAGATCAATATACCACATTTTGCACACATTGTGATTTAACTAATCCATTGCAATAGCCTGGTGTGTCATCACTTAAATCACTCCCCCTCTCTTTCCTGTTTCTATTGTTCCTTCTTTTTGTTGTTGGTCCTTCTTTCCTAATCCTCTGAATTTTGTTCCTGGGCAAGGGCTGTCCTTTTGATCTTGCATGATTGATTATAGCTAAATGGAGGAGAGTTCAGTTCCAGACATGATTGATGATTCCATGCTCCTTGAATCCATTGGAAAACTTGTTTCCATTTTCAATTCCCATGACTTGTCTTACCCCTAGAAGAACTCTTGGTATAAAATAACAGGTCAAAGATATTTGTTAAATGAGCAAAACTAAGTCTTGAGGAATTTGTAGATAGATGTATTGCTTTAGGAAAAAGATGGAATTAGAGGCAGAGACAGCTAGATATTTTTAACCAAGGAGAGGATTGAGCATTTGGAATTCAAGAACACTAGTTCTACAGGCACAATATGGGATTTAATTGAATATGTTAAAAATATAAGCTATAGCACATCTGTTAAACTATTTTAACTGCTTATGTCTAAATTCCAATGCTGTTTTATCTTTCTCAGTAGTTTCATCAGTTTCATGGATCCAGGAAATCAAACACTCATTTCAGATTTCATCCTTCTGGGACTCTCACAAGAGGCAGGGCTGCAGCCCCTCCTCTTTGGGCTCTTCCTGTCCATGTACCTGGTCACCTTCACTGGGAATGTGCTCATCATCCTGGCCATCGCCACAGACTCCCACCTGCACACACCCATGTACTTCTTCCTCTCCAACCTCTCTTTTGTAGACATCTGTTTAACCACCTCCGCTGTTCCAAAGATGCTACTTAATATCCAGATGCAGAACAACATTATTACTTATGAAGAGTGCATCACCCAGATGTATTTTTTCATGCTCTTTGGAGGATTGGACAACTTCCTCTTGGCAGCGATGGCCTATGACCGATTTGTGGCCATCTGTCACCCACTGCACTACACGGTCATCATGAACCCAAGATTCTGTGGCCTCGTGGTCTTGGCCTCCTGGTTATTGACTCTTCTGGACTCTCTATTGCAATGTTTAATGGTTTTGCAACTTTCTTTTTGTACACACTTGGAAATCTCCCATTTTTTCTGTGAACATAATCAGGTAGTCAAACTTGCTTGTTCTGACACATTCCTTAATGACTTAATGATGTATTTAGCAACTGGACTTTTGGGTGGTATTCCACTCGCTGGAATCCTTTTCTCTTACATGAAGATCGTGTCCTCCATTTTGAAAATTTCATCAGCTGGGGGCAAATACAAAGCCTTTTCTACTTGTGGGTCTCACCTCTCTGTGGTTTCCTTGTTCTATGGCACAGCTTTTGGAGTTTATCTCAGTTCTACTGCCACTCAAAACTCCAGCGCCAGTGCGATCGTCTCAGTCATGTACTCTGTGGTCACACCCATGCTGAATCCCTTTATCTACAGTCTTAGAAACCAGGACATCAAGCAAGCCCTAAGAAAACTTTTCAGCTAAGAAACATCCTACATAAAAGAAGCTCATCTTTGAGATTAGAGAGCTACTTGTGTGAAACTAAAGTCAAAACAATAAAAACCTGTACTATACTTTGCTTAGTTCTTAAATGTGCATTTTGTCGAAAATTCAACCTTGATTTTTAATATGTATTATGAAATTAATTATTATGTACCCTTTAAAAGGCATTTGTTTAACCAAATCTTTCCTTCAATAGGCAGTTATCAGGATGAATGCAGATTTTATTATGAGGTAGAATTTTCATTATTAGCCACACAGTATTATCATACAATTATCTCAACAGATGAGTGCTCACTGAAACCCTAAAAGACTGAGGCATAAATTTTAAGATTGCTAAATAGAAAACTTTTTCTTGTGATTAGATCTAGCATGACACATTCAACCCAGCTGGGTTAGTTTTTCGTTAGACCGAAGTTTTACTAAATATTTTTAGCATAAAGTTTGTAAACATGTTTGTATTAAATTGTTAAAAGCGATGATGGCATTTTCAAGTATTCCAAATGACTTCCAGAACCACACTGAAAACCATCCCAGGTAAGCACATTGATGCTTCTCCTATCATTAAAAAGAGGGCAGAATCAAGAAAACTGAAAATTATTGACTCCCTGAACATAATTAATCTTCTGCAATCCAGATAATAGGTATCTTTTGTTTTAGTTATAAGTTCAAGACTCATTGTTCCAAGATGCCATTAGACCTCAACTTGTTTAGCAAAGGTATAGATATTACTTCATTGTATCAATGATACTACTGGAAATTTGCCTTATTTTTTTCCTAAATAGCCTATTGTTTCCCAATCATGCCTGGTCACAAAATTCGTGGCACCAAAGTATCTGCCTCACTTTTGTCCTTGAGTCCCTTTGTGCTCTGAGTCTCAGTAATTACATGTGAAACTCGTTTTTCACCATCATGGGAAATACAAGGTCCTTTATCTTCTCTACAACACAGGAAGCAGCTCTGTTGAGCTAAGTTTAGGGCTTCTAACTGAAAGGCTAGCTTTTAAATCTATTCGCTGCTTACAGGGAGAAAGGTAAACCGCTAGGTTCCTGCAAAGCTTTAAAGCTTTGCAAACCCTTTCAGGCAGTCAATGAGCCAGAATCACTTGGTAGCAGTGTAATGAGTTGATAATACAGGAATGCTGATTTCCCGCCCCCTTTCTTCCTACAGTGAAAAATGTAGACTCAATCTGACACCCACTGTCATGGAGTCCCCCTCACAGTAAATATTTAGGCCTGGATAGAACCGCTTCCGGATGTTGTAACTCTTTATTAAAGTCCTATTTTTCCTGTCCTATTTTTCCTACCGGGGAGTAGAAGTAGTTTTGAACTCCCCACCTTTGGTGACTAGTCTAGCACTTTAATCAGGAGAATGCCAAACTTGCTGATACCCTGAGTGAAAAAAGTAGATTGTGTCTATTCAAAATTAATTATGATTTTTCATGCCTTCATTCTAATGTATGTGATTAGGTTTTAATTTCTTTAGAAGGGATGCTTGGTTAAACATGAAGTGAGCAAACTCACTGCCATGAGAGTGATGCCAGCCCAGCCACCTGAGAGGAAAGGGTTAAAGTCCTCCTGTGAGTTTCTGAGACTGGAATCTTTCTTCCATAAAGCAGCTGGTGGCTTCAAACTGCTGGTCGATCTGATCACAGTCCAACTCTGTCACACATTCTTAAACACTCCCTTTTGGAGTACAAATAATATCATGGAAAATATCTAATATGCTATTATCCATTTGAAGCATTCAGAAAACTTTTCAATGTCATTATGTCAAGTTTTGCAAAGTAGATCATCAGTTCTCATTCAAATTTTCACACTGAGCTCATTTTCACCCACCCGTGTCCATCCTCAAAGTGAGCCACACACGCATTTCTTCCATGTGTCCTTATTGCCATTCTCCTTATTTTCTAGCCCTCTTACCTTTTAAGTTGTTCGTTATTCTCACATGGGGGTGAGCTTAGTCCCAGTTCTGAAGAGTCACTCGGAGCTAAGACCTTGACAGCTCAACAATTGCTATCCAATCAATAAACCTCATGGTTTTTAGCTATATTCCACATTTTTCTTCCAGTATATAAAGGACTCTCTAATGTGACCCTTTTCAGAGTGGGTAGTGTTGGGAATGGGACACTATCCTTGTCTCAGGACAATGGAGACCAAGGTTTGCCTGGTCCTAGGTAGGTCTACTGGGCTCACAGTGTCTTTGTGCTTTGCAAGTTTCATCATTTTAATTTTCCCTGGATGGAAAGAGACAAATATTTGTGCATTATGTACCTGTTCATGGGCTTTAAGATGCCAACTTCTACTCCAAATTTGAATATAGCCCATTGTCTTTGTTAACTCTGCTATGCCGCTTGACATTGATGTCCTCCAAGATGATGGCTCTGATGCCACCAGCTCAGGGACTCCTTTCCTCAAGCTCTTTGTTTCTGCCTAAGAGCTTTTCATAACTATAATCCTTTCATGTTCTTATGTGTTTCATCAAAGTAGAAACCTACAAAGTATTTACCTACCAAGCAAAGTCCCCTTCTAGGACTGAAAATTAAATTAAAATTTTATATGGTAGTTAATTCTACTGCAAATAGATACCCAGTTTTTCAAGTTCCATTTGCTAATCTATGTCTCCCCCCATTTAATTATTTCTGTCCTTTGTCAAATGTCAACTTTCAATAAGTGGATGGATTTATTTCCTGATTCTCGATTCTGTTCCACAGGCCTATACAACTGTTCTTGTATTAGTCCTTTGTTGTTTTGACTACTGTGATTGTGTAGTGAGTTTTGAAATCCCTACATGAAAAGCTTCCCACTTACTTCTTCACTATCCTGGGTTACTTTCCATTCACTAAAAAGTTGATGATTAGTTTCTAAATCTCTTTAAAGAAAAAATCTCTTTAGAAAATGGACAGGGACTCCATTTTATCTGTAGTTTTCTTTGAATAGTAATTATAGTATAATAATGAAGTTATACTATTTGCCTTCCTGTTCATGAGGAGGGCATATCCTTCCATTTATATTGTCCTCTTATAGTTTTCTTCCAAGGTTTGTTGTTTCTCTGGTTATATTTATTTTTAAGTAGTTCGTCTTTTGGGTGACTATTGTAATTGCTATTGTTTTCCTGATTTCCTTTTCAGAGCTCTCTTTGCTAGCATAAAGGAATCTTTTCAAATATAGTTTTATTGGACTATACTTCATATATCATATAGCATACAACTTAATGATTCAATCATGTTAAGATTTATCCACTCATCACTGCAATCAAGGTTTGAACATTTTCTTCTCATATATACTGTTGTTAGCTCCTTATCTCTCCCTGTCTTCCCTTGCCATCACCTATTGCTGGGTCATATAGTCCTTCTACTCCCCATTATTTTATGTATCACTATATCATTTTCCAAAATGGTTGCTCATATTTACAGATCCAACAGCTGTTTATAAGAGTTCAATCTCCACATTCTCGGCAGAATTTGTTGTTCTCTGTTTCTATGAATTAGATTATCATTGTGATGTACAGTAATATCTCATTATGGCTTTGATTTGCATCTCTCAGATGGATAGTGATGATGAGCATTTCCTCATGTGTTTGCTAGCCTTTTGTGAGAATTGTCTATTCATGTCCTTTTACAACAGTTTATATATTCATTGAAAGGGAAAGATTTCTCTAATTTTATCTTATTGGGAATAAACTTAGTTTCTATGTGCACCATCTAATGATACTGATCACATTCTTCCAGCTGTGTAATTATTTAAACCCTCTCTCATTAACAAGCTCATTATCCAATATGACCTCTATGTACTCTTTCAAATATATCTTGTAAATATGGTGGCATAGTGTGTCAGGCAGGGTTCTCTTAGAGAAATAAAATTCAGGACACTAGTAATTATTTTTATATATTTATATATAAAGAGAAAAGTATATAAGATAAAAAGAGAAAAAGTTAACTATAAGACAATACAGGTTGCTCAGTGCAACTCATTGGAAAAAGTTAACTATAAGACAACACAGGTTGCTCAGTGCAACTCACTGGAGTCCTCTGTAG
>PVJH01012558.1:0-63974 GCA_004026705.1 Nesogale talazaci | reverse complement strand
TCACGAGATTAATTGGGGTGGGTGGGGTGGGGAAACCTGGGGCGGAGAGCGAGGACTGTGTTTCTGGGGGTGACTTTGTTCATTCCACTCCAACGCAGTCCAGCACGGGCAGGCGCGGGTCATTGAAAAAGCAGGACGAGGCAGAGCGGAAGGCACGCCTTTCAAAGAGGGCTCTGCAGTCATTACTCCACAACGAGCAGCCTGGGCAAAAGGAGAGCTAAGTCAGGAGGGTAAAATACGGAGGCGGTGCCTTTGAGATCAAAATAGCCGATGAAGCCGTTCTGTTATGTCATATTCCATTCATTAGTCATTGGGTTGCTGCAGGCTGCCCTTGCTGGTTCCCTGGGGTTAATTTCTATTCTGTTATGAAGAAATGAATCAAGTCTAATGAGAAGAAATCTGGCCTTGTGGCTATCTCTGAGAGGAAAGGTTTGAGTCTTTTTTGGGGGTGGTTTCAACTTTAAAAGGAGCCCCAGGGAGAGGGAAAGAGGGCAGGGTTTGTCTTTTCTCCTTGTGGTGCATTAAATGCCCTAAAAACCAGTACTGGGGATACAGACAATGGTAGAGGGCAGGGGATAACTCAGAAAACTTATACAGTTGACAGGAGGTGCTAGCCCAGATGATCCATGCTGCCCGTGACCACAGAGCTGGTCCTTGGGCGCGTCCTCTCCGTGGTGTGTGCTGCAGAGACCGGCGATGGTTTCTGTTCACTGGCTCGGTCTACTGGCTCCAGTGGCCAGAGCTAAGTACCAGGAGAGTTGACAAAGCCCCCCAAGGGGAGATGGGTTGAAGCTCAGCTCCGTGACAGGTGGCGGACAGGGACTTGACACACAAGGAGGATGAACAGCAAAACCTCAGTGTCTGGACTGGGAGGACAGCCTTTGTATAATCACACTCAAACCCACTATCCTCCCGCAAACATTCCACCCCAAGAGTCAATCCTGTCTTTGGCAACAACTTACAGATTATTCCAGAGCCATAAATCTTTTTTCACAAGCAAACGAAATCACCATTATCTGAATGATATCCTTGAATAATTTTTCATTTTACTTCAGAATCTCACGTAGGAACAGAAAGGCCAAAACGGACTCTAGACTCTAAAGCCACAGTTTGCTGACCCCCTCATGTGCTTGGTTCTAGCTCCTGCCGACCGTTTGTGACATTTCTGAGACTTTAGGGAGAGAAGCCCTGGATGAAGGTTCCCTGTGGGGCTGCTAACCGCAGGTTAGCAGTTCGACTCCACTGGCCTCGGTCTTGGAGAGAGCTGAGGCACTCATGAGGGGGTAAAGACCCACAGCCTGGGAAGCCCAGAGACAGTTCTAGTCTGCCCTACAGGGCCATCAAGAGTTGGCATCACATGACAGCATTGGGTAGGGAGCTGCATGGAGCAGGGAGCCTCACCTGTCCACTTGTTGCATGACTAAATGATGGCAGGAAAAACAAGATGACTCCATTGCAGGGTGCAGGATGTTGGGGGAGCTGTATCTGAACATTGGAGCTTAGTTGTGCCTGCCTCTCCTGCCCCTGCCCCCATCACTCTACCCAGGCCTTCACAGCCCTGGGGACTCCGACTGAAAGGCCAGAATAACCAACCAAGATACAATCACAGAAACCGAGGTGGGAAGGAGTTTCACAAAGGAGGGCAAGGCCACCAGCACCCCAGGCTGCAGCACCTGGGATAGAGCAAGGTTCTATGCTTTGCTTGGCCCCAGGTGCTGGGCACCTTCTGTGAGTGGCAGCAGCAGGCTTTAGAAGGTCACAGGTTGAGGGATGAATGGAAATGGAAAAGGAGGTAAGAGACGTGAGGACAGACCTTCTATGGTAAGTTTGACTTTTAGGGAAGGGAAGGGACCCGGTGGCTACTAACTGAGAGGTCAGCAGATCTTCATGGGGAGAAATACAGGACTTGCTACACCTGTAAAGAGATAAGGTTTGGGGAACTCTGAGAGGGCACTTCTCTCCGGTATTGAATCGATAGGGCTGCATTCAGTTGGAATTGACATGTTTATTAAGGAAGCTTGGGCAAATTAATTTTTTAAAGGTTTTTTAAGGTTTTTAAGGTTTCCAAAGGTTTCTCAGAGGAGAGCCACTTAGCATGGAAGGGCAGAAGTTAAAGTGACTTGGTCAAGACAGAATAAGGATGATGGGTTTGAATTCGGTAAATCAGAATGTCTTGTAATATTCTCTTGTGAAACCTGATTTCTGAAAGAATGAATGGATGGCAACAAGGAAAGCAAGATGTGGGAGAGCATGCTGGTCTGTGTGGGTGGGGAGGAATTCTGAGTCCTCCACTCTGCTCATGAACTTGATGGAGCTGCTGCATCTTCGTCATTTCACTTCCAGAGCAAGCGCAATGCTGTAGGAAGGTTTCTCTCAGCAGTTAAAGTCTAGGATTAGGGCTGAGCCCTGGTGATGTAGTGGTTGTGTGCGGGATTGCATCCCACTGGGTTGAAGGTTCAAACCCAGCAGCAAGGCTGGGCCTCCTACTCCCACCACCAGAGGGCAGTGATGCCCAAAAAACAAAAACAAAAGTCTAGGATTGATAGTGTTTTATTTGGATCTTCTCTCTCTCTCAACTTTTCTCCAAGCATAATTTGCCTGAAGTTCAACTTTACATTTTGTAGGTAGGTGAGGGGTGGCAGCAAAATGTTTTCTTTATTTTCATCAATTGCTAATAATACAAAAGGCTGGGACTGAGACACAATTTTGGAGACATAAGAAGTAAAACCCTATGAAGGCACATTTCTGTTTATTAATAATGCTAATATTTTGGACCTAGAGACCTCATATGTTTTCCCTATTTTATATATATTACCCCAGAGTATGGAATCTTATCTGAGAAGGGACCAAAATTAAATTAGCTCCTTATCTACAGCTTTTAGATGCCCTAGTGCAAACCTCTCAAGGATTATAAACTAGTCATTTCCCTGTGGATTGTGAAATTATGGCTTGCATAATTATTTCCTCATGATTTAATTGAAAATGTTCAAGATGAAGCAGACAGATACCAAAGTCACGAATATATTTTGTCTTTTCATCTTTTGTTTCTGCAGCATTTATAGTCTAAATAGAAATGCTTACACACTAGACACAGGATCACTGGCAAGCAAGATGTATGCCATTTGTCAGTATTCTGTGGCCATCAAACCACTGCTTGCCTGGCTGTCTGTTGTACTATGTGACTTGGATCTAATAAGCTTTGATAAATACTTCAAATACCATCAGGGTCATCCCTGGCAGACAGGCATAAGCAGACCTTCCGGTCTAAAGCAGAGCAGGGAGACAGATCTGGCAGTCTACGTCTGAAAATTTAGCAAAGTGGACTCTAGGGATCGCAACAGAATATTGTGAAATAGTGCTGGAAGATGAGCCCCCTAGCTTCTACCCAGCAGCCACGATGAAGTATGGTAATCTTTCATCAGATTATACACAGGGCCATCAGGAGTTGAAGGAGACTGGAGGACAACATCACGATGAATGGAGAAGAGAGTGACTTTGTCAAGGATTTTTGTCATCTTGTTTGGATCCACAATTCATGCTCATAGAAGCAGCAGCAATCAAGAGAACCATGTCTCATTGCACCGGGTAAATCTGCTGCACATGACCTCTTTGAAGCGTCGAAAAGCAAAATGGTGACATTGAGGACTAAGTTGCATCTGACCCGAGTCATGATGCCTGCGATGGCCTCACATGCATGTGAAAGTTGGACATTGAATAAGGAAGACTGAAGAATGAGGATGATGAGACTTTGTCTCATGCACTTTGCACATGCTTCTAGGAGAGCCCGGTCCTTGGAGAAGGACATCATGCTAGGAAAAGTATGGGACAGCAAAAAGGAGGAAGGTCCTCCACAAGATGGATTGGCATAGTGATGGCAACAATGGGCCCACACTTGAGAACAATTCTGAGGTTGGTGCGGGACTGGGTTGTGTTGAGTTCTGTTGTATGTAGGGTTGCCATGCGTCAGAACCAACTGGACGGTACCTAACAACAGCAACAGTGACAACAGCAACAACAACTTGCAGAGTGGATGCCATGAGCTGACTGTCCATTTCTGATGTATTCTTACTCTTGACCGTAAGTATTATTCTCCTGGATGTAGCAATCAAGCAAAGCCGCCAAAGCAGCTCAGGAACTGGCTGTTTGGGGACTATATGGGCTGGAGGAACAAGCCAGAATGACTCTTTTCTTTTGCCCCCTGGGAGGTGGCATTCCCTCCTGGACTCCGTTGCAGAGGTACAGCCATATTTACCAACTAGGACCCTGCTATTCGTCCTCAGTACCTCTCTTCCACTCTTCCCTCATGCCCAAAGATTTTATCTGTTCTCTGGAATATTGCAGCTAAATGCCTATCACGTTCTTCCTCTACCCCAGGATTTCTGATTGCTCAGCCACGCCTTCTTTTCCTGCTCTCAATATGTGGTGGTGGGGAGTGGGGTGAAGGTGGTAATAGTAGTAGAAGTAGTCGCAGATTGCAGGCCTGTCTGTCACTGACTCACAGAGAAGCATGCACAACGAAACAACATGCTGCCTGGTTGTGCCAGGCTGGATTCTCTAGAGGAGCAAAAGTCAGGGAGATATATGTATCTCCATATGTCATCCCAAGATCAGTGTAGCTTCAGCCAGCAGCATCCATGCGGTTTTCATGGTCTGCCTTGGGGGAGTAGACTGCCAAGCCTTTTGTTTCTCGAGTCCTCTGGTCTAGAATCTCCTCTGGAACCTGCTCAACATCATAGCAACACAAGTCTTAGCTGACACAAAGGTGGGGACTACCCGCGAGGTGTACTGGTCAAGAATTAAACTTGGGTCTCCCATATGGAAGACAAGAAGTCATTCTGCACCCTCCCACCAGGGGGATCTTTTAAAAATGCAGCCTGAATCATTTGTTTTCCTTCTCAAATCCTTTAGAAGCTCTTGGATCCCCCAGTCCCCAGAATAAAGTTCCTGAACATAGCATTTAAGACCCTCTCTGCTTTGGCCTCTGCCACAACTAGAATCCCTTCTCTTTCCTTCTTCTCCTTTCATATCTAGATTAAAGTGACCAGATTTTAAGCAGGATACTATTGACTGGGAGTGGAGGGGGTCATTCCTGATTAAAGATTTGGTCTATATGGAGCAACGAAAATTTTCATAGAATGCAGAAATAGTATTGTAGTATATTTATTTTAATTTTAAAATGTCACAGGATGTTGTTAAGTTGTTAAGTAGTGGGACGTCTGGTCACTTTAATCTAGATGCCAGCAAATGATGGTGATTCTCTGCTTCATCTCTGTGTGTATGCCTTCTACTTGCCCATACTGCCCTTGTGCCCCACTGTTTCTGCCTTGGACCGTGCATTAGTCCAGGTAGACTAGAGGAACAAATTTCAGAGACACACATATAGATATAAAGAAAAGGTTTATATACAAAAGGAATGGGACATGAAGAAAGCATCCCAACCCAGTCCAGTTCAAAGTCAAAAGTCTGATATTAACCCATATGCCCGAAATCAGTCTATAAAGTCTTCTTCCGACTCACAAAGTCACAGGTCAGTGGGTGCAGAATCCTGGTGCTGACAGGGTTCCTCGCCTCCAGGGCTCAGGGTCCATCAACAGCAGAAGCAACTCATCGCTGGCAGAGGTCTCCATCTGGCCGCCTGAGCTTCAGAGGTCTGGCTCCATCAGGGCAAGGCTGTGTGGTCTCTCCGCCGGCTTCTCCAGCTTCTCCAGCTTCTCGAACGCTGCCAGCTTGTCTTGTCCGTGATTAATCGTCTCTCTAACTCCCAACAACTGGGGAAGATAGCTTCTCATCTTCACGAGGGAAATATCACGAGATTTCCCAGAAGTCTCAGGAGAAAGCCATGCCCACATAGAGGCCTCATTGGCTACTCAATGGCTATCTCCAGATTAACAGGCTAGACTCCACCCCTACATTTCAATCATAAAATTAATATAAGCACATGACCGCCACAGACCGTCTACTGATGCTCAATATTTCCTTCTTTTTGAAACCATGCTTGTCCGTTCTCTCTAATCAACAAACAAAAAAATGGCTACTTTTCTTGCCTGGCAGCTCTAATTAGCATTTAGAGGCGCAGCATTTTAGTGAGAAGTTTTGCTTTGATCCCTCTTCACAATTAGGCTTTGAGGTTCTTAAGGGTTTGTTTTCAAGTCTAACACCTAAGAGGTGCTCAACATAGGGTGCTAAATGGAAATCAATTTCTGCCTTTTGCTGTTGTTTTTCCTAGTAGCCATCTAACCTTGCCTTTTCATTCTCACAAATATGTTTCTAGTAGAATAAAAAGCTTTCTTTTGCTTTTCACACCTATCATAGTAGCAGTCATAACAATAATAAAACCAAAAACACACATCCAGAGCTATCAAGTGGATTCTGGCTCCTGGGGTCCCCGAGGCTATACATCTTTGCAGCAGCAGATGGCCGCCTTCATTATTCTCCGGAGGAATGGCCCATGGGTTTGAACTCTCTACCTTGCAGCTAGCTGTCCAACAGTTCCTCAACAGCGCTACTGGGGCTTCTTGTTACAAAAAGCACTTGTTACAATAAGCGTGCTTCTGAATGCCAGGCACCCTGCCAGTGCTTTGCACGTTTCTCACCACAGCCAAGTGATGGAAGTACTTTTGCCCTTAATTTGTACTTGATGTAAGAGCCTCAAAGATGAAGCAACTTGATCCAGTTCCCTTAGCAAACAGGCATCAGAAGCGGCCCGTCCACATGAGTCTACTGCAAACAGAGGCCAGCTCTTCATGCTCCCACACTCCACCTCTTAGGAAGAGTGGGTACCACTTGCTGAATGCACTTAGCAGCCTATCTCAATGGACTGTCCACAAAAAGAGGTTTGTGACCAGCAATGCCAGATTCACCCTCAGCCCACAACCTGGAGGAAACCATGGCCATAAATCTTTTTGATGCATTCTTCCAGATCTTTCTCTGTGCTTTTACACACACCTCCCAATCTACACAGGGTTATTAAAATAACAGCAAGCTATTGAAACACAACTTTGAATTAAAATATAATTGATGAAAAATAAAATGTCCATTTGTCTCCCCTGTAATCGCCCCATGCTGAGCAGCCTATGAAGTGTTGACTATCCACAAACCCAACCCCAGATATCCTTTCTGTCTTATCTCCGTCTTTGTGATTGAAGGAAGGCTGAAGGCAGCGCTGGGTTCCATCAACAGGAGGAGAGGAGATGTGTGGAGGAACTCAGGGCCAGACTTTTTTCAACATAATTTTTAATGTGATTTCAGTGGGGGATTAGATGTCACATTTCCAACTTTGTATTCAATGACTTCAACTTGCCCCCCTCCCCTACCGTTCTGATTCCTCTTCTTCCTCTGATGTTACTCTCTTTTCCTCTTCACTCAAGTCAACACCTCTGCAGTCGTTGGCTGCATCTTCCCTTCCTTATCCCCCACCCTCTGGTAACCAACAAAGTCCGTTTCTGTGGTATGAAAACTTTTGTCTTGATTTTTAAAATTCTGCATTACAGTGATCTCGAATGGTATCTGTTTGTTTGTGATTGACTGGGGCCATTGAGGATAGTGTTCTCCAGGTTCATCCATGTCAGAGGGGCTTTGTAGTTTCATCATGTTTCTGGAGTGAGGTATGAGATTTCACTGTCACACTGAGACCTAAGAAAATGTGTTCCTACAAGATGCACACGTCACTCTTGCCTATGCCCTGTGGTTGGGACCCGAATTATCCATCTTGTAATCAACACTGTCAGATACCTGCTTGTTTGGCCAGTTGTATAGGGATGTGTCACCTAACATTGAGGGTATGTTCTATGAAATAGCCAGTATGCAATTCAGATGCTGTACAAATGTGATATTATAGATAGATAGATAGATAATTTATTTAGCTTTTTTTTTTTTTACATCACTGCCCTCTGGTGGGAGTGGGAGTCCCAGCCTTTCTCCTGGATAGCTGCTGCTGGATTTGAACCACCAACCCAGTGGGCTGCATCCCCTCACTCAACCACAATGCCACTGGGGCTCAGCCCTGATAATAGATTATAGATATAGATCGATGGACTCAATTTGCATATATCACAGGAACTCCCACAGAAGTAGTAGCTATCCCTTAGTACCTGGAGCTTTACAAAATTGCACCTACACTTGGCTGCCTCTGGGTACAGGTGCCCTCCAAGCAACCCCAGGGAACCTAGAGAGAATCTAAAGCCCCGAGGAATGCATCAAAGCTGCTGGAATCCCACGATCTCCTAGTCGGCACCATCCTATGGGTGCAGGGCTGCAGAGGGTAAGGGGCCGTTGCCGTGACTTGAGTAAATAGGAACTGTGGAGCTGAGTTGAAAACTCAGTGCTGGCCTGCCTTGTGGGTTCTTTCTAAGTAAGACCCCCCCCTCCTCGTCCCGCAGATATTTATGTGGTTGAGCTCACTGATATCATACCCCTAATACTTGTCCTATTTACACACACTCTTTCTTCTTAAAACCATATTTTTAAAATTTTGTATTGTGAACTGAATGAAAGTTTACAGAGCAGAGTATCCATCTTAACTACCAACAGTTCATACCCATGTTGCTTCATCTCATTCACTGCCATGCCATCAGTGATACTGCACTCACCTCCATCCCCCCCCTTCCCTGACGTGTCCTGCCTCCAAGGTTCATCTCCTTTTCTCCCAATGTTTGGTCCTGGGACATAAGCTGCCCCTTAATCTCAATGGTTGCCTATTCTATGGTGTGTGTACCTCACTAGTGTTTTCATCCCCCTTTTAGACCTGTCTATTTTGACTGAAAATCAAGGCACAGGGCTAAGTTCAGTTCCAGACCTGAGGGGTGTCTTAGGGTCCTAGTCTTGAGAATTTCACTATCCTTCTTCCAATCAGCAATCTTAACTCCTTTTACCATCGTGTGTGGTCTATTAGACTAATTGCTTCCATGTGTATTTCAGTTTTCATCCCTGTTTGTTCCTCTGGAAAGTGAGAGACCAATGGTTGAACCTTTAGTGGCTACTAAGGAGGAGCTTTTAAGGACACAGCTGGTACTTTGCAAAGTAGAGAGTAAAACCGTTTCTTTATGGGCTGTGCCATGCTACTTGACTGTGGTATCTCTGAGTTTCTGAGCCTACAATCTTCAAGGAAGCATACTCACACAAACTCTCTGCCATTAAATCCTTTCCGCTTTATGGCACCTTGTAGGACTGAGTTGAGCTGGCCCCCTTTGGATTTCCAAGACTTGAAATCTTTAGGGGTAGAAGATGGCCTCATATTTCCAGTCAGTTCTTAAACTGCATCCTTGTGGTTAGCAGCTCCATGCACTGCATCCTTGTGGTTAGCAGCTCCATGCATAGCCCACTCCACTACCCCAAACCAATCTCTGCCATTGAGGCCAACCCATAGAAACTCAATACTAGCAGGAATCCTTTAAAGAAGCATGTCCTCTCATTTTTCTCCCAAAGAGCGTCAGATTGGGTGGGACTCCCACCCTTTCAATGTTTAACCATTGGAGGCACTTACATTTTATTGGTAGTATATAATTGTGAGTCCTTCACAGTATTTTTATTATCACTTCATATCAAATTTAAATATTTTTTTTACCAACCAAAAGAATAACAAATGATATCTTACTTTTCTGTCAGTTATTCTTACTTAGTGTACTCTATATGTTTTTTGTTTTTTGTTTTGGCATCACTGCCCTCAGGGGGTGGAAGTAGGAGGCCCAGCCTTTGCTCCGTGGAGCTGGAATCGAACCTCCATCCCAGTGGGCCGCAGTCCCACGCACAACCACTAGGCCACCGGGGCTCAGCCCCTATATGTTGTTGTTGTTAGGCCCTGGATTTGATGCTCCCCTCCAGCTCCCCCATGTACAACAGGATGAAACACTATTCAGTTGTGTGCCATCCTCAAAATTGTTGTAATGTCAGAGGCCATTGGTGTACCCTCTGTGTACCAAGGATGCTGTGTTAGACTTTACCATTTTAGTTTTTTTGGCCTTTGATTTGTCAATCAATATTGTTAATGGCTGAGTTTCTCAACCTCTGCATTTTAGAAATTTTGGACCAAGCCTTGCATTTGTTTATCCAAATGGTGCTGTAGGTTAGATTTAGGGGTGCTTAACTGCAAGGTTGACAGTTCAAACTCATCAGTCAGTGTTCTGAAGAAATATGAAGTTGCTTGTTCCCATGAAGACTTATAGTCTCAGAAAATCTCTATTGGGCCAGTCTGAAGTGGAATTGATTCAATGGCTGTGGGTTTGGTGTTTGCAGGCAGCTTAAAGAGTAAGCACTCATTATCTCACATAGAAGAACTCCGGTGGCATCGTGGTTGTGCATTGGGCTATTAACCTAAAGTTCCCCAGTTCAAAACCACCAGCTTCTACTCTGGAGTAAGACAAGTTTTCTACTTTCTTTAAGAGTCCTCATCTATGAAACCCACAGGAAGAGTTCTACTTAACCTTCTAGAGCTACCGGGAGATCTTATATAGAAAGGAACCCTGGTGGTGCAGTGGTTAAGCACAAAACTGTTAACAGAAAGGTCAGCAGTTTGAACCACCAGCCACCCAAGAGAGAAAGATATGGCAGTCTGCTTCTGCCACCTGGGGCGGCTCGACTTTGTCTTATCGGATCACTGTTAGTCAACTCAGCAGCAACAGGTTGGGTCTGGGAACCTTAGGAAAGGGCGAGTCCGAGGATGTTCCAATCTTGGGTCAGTTATGTCACCCAAGATCCTGCCATCTTCAGGGCCAGCTTCAGTCCAAGGCTCACATGTGATTGAATTGCTGCAGGATTTCAAGGACTCACATCCAGGGATGATTACATGCAGACACAAAAAGGAGCACATCTCTTGGTGTCTCATCTAGAATGAGGAGCTTTCCAAGAGAGCCCCTTTCCCCTACCCCAAGTGGACCTCTTTCACAAATTATATGCCCCCCCCAACCAATCCCTAGCAAGGGGGTGGGACTTCCACAACTCATTTACCAAGGCCTCTTGTGACTCAGTTAGCCAGAGTGGGTCTAGGTCAGGGCCAGGTACATATTTTGTGAAACCCCCCAAAATATAGGGACCCTTGTTAAAATATTATTCAGAGTTTCAAGACATCGATGGCCAGACACTAAACCAAGGTGTGGGACCCCTTTGAGCATGGGGCATTGCAGGACGGTACAAATTGTACCCCAGAAACCCCATTTTGAAATTGAGTCTGTTTCTTAATTAAACAGGAACTTTATTAGCAAAAAGAAGGGGGAAGTAGCCATGGAATATAGACATCTGCCCACTACTGATTTGAAATATATAGCTATCATTTATGAAACTCATGTCTATGTGGGTCTGTATCTGGGTTCTTTTCCATGGCATCAGCCTGTTGGCTTATTTCTGTGCTAATACTACACTATTCTTTAGTTACTCCTTAGTCTAATGAATTTCTTTGATAAAATCCTTAACACTGAAGTACCTTAGACTTTTGAGACAGTGCACCAGAGGCTCTCAGTGGTCATTCTGGCAAAGAGGCCAAAGAACCATGTGCGGACAGCACAAAGATGCCCGTGACTTCCTAGGGTTCCTATTCCCACGCAGGATTCCTCTGAGGCAGAAATACTGGATTTCAAGATGCCGCTTGTGAGGATACCAGGTCCACAGGTTCATGGCCCTGCGTGGTGTAGGGTATGTTAGACAAGAGTGACTAGAGAAACAAGTCCAGGGACAGTCATCTATGTGTATATATCAAATGGTCATTATATCTCAAGAAAACATTCCAGCTTAGGCCAACTCAAGTCCATGTGTCTAACATGAATCCCTAAGTTCAATACTAGACATAAGTCCCTCCTCAGACTCATGAAGCCACGTGCAATGATGCATAATGGAGGCGCATCACTGGCTGAGGGGTGCAAAATCCCGTGAATCCGATGGCGGTGGCTCTGGCAGCTCTCCGAGTGATGAGATAGCAGGAGGGGGAAGCAGAGAAAGAGGGGGAGGTTCCCAGGACCCGTGTGTGTGTGAGGATGTCATGCACACACGGAGGTACTGTCAGGCTGTAACCTGATTGGCAGACTAGACTTGACCTCTCCACTTCAAGTTGACACAAAATCTTGTAACTGCCACAAAGAGTCAAAGGATAAAGGCTGAAGAGGACTTATAGGAAGCCATGGCTGCCTCTCTAGCAGAGAAAACCTGGAGGCCACAAAGGTGGGTCTTCCTCCTGTGCTCTGTGAGGAAAAAGCAAATACTGCTCTTCAAGGGGTTAAGGTGAAGGCTCTGTGCCAGGTGAAATACTACTTAGTAAAGTAATATCCCATTGACTCACTGCTTCCAAGTCCATTAGGGCCATGAGAAGGAGAACTTCTGTGCGAACGAATTCACTAAGATATTCTTGATGCCCAGCTTAGTTTCCCTGAAGAACTTTGAGTATTGTAGAATAGATTAATGAGACTTTTGGGGGTGTGGAGGGCACTTAAGAGAAAACATGTCTGGGTAGCCAAATAAAGTGACCAGATTTTAAGCGGGACACTATTGACTGGGGGGAGGGAGGAGTTCTTGATTAAAAATTTGGTCTATATGGAGCAACAAAAATGTTCACAGAACACAAAAACAGTATTGTGATATATTTATTTTATTTTAAAATACCGCAGGACAAATTGTTTAAAAAAGCGGGGCGTCTGGTCACCTTAATCTTACAGAAACTTGGGAACTCAGGGTGCGAAGAGAAGGTGAGAGGACAAGTGAGCCTGACTGGAAGAGTGTCAGGCTGCGCAGCTCCCGGCTTCTCCTCAGCGACCTTCTCAGGGGTCCCATGTCCGGATAAGTGTATGCTGTCATTTGACTTTAGGATGTGCTCCAGCAAGTGACCCTGTGGACAATCACACTGGAAACTAGGGTGCAGTTCCCCAGTGGTTGGGCAGGGTTCCAGGAGGAGAGAGAGAGAGAGAGAGAGAGAGAGAGAGAGAGAGAGAGAGAGATCAATAGAAACCCTGACACCAGAATGGTGCCCTCCAGCCTCTGAGGCACTGTGAAGACCACCAGCTTGAGCCTCCCTGATGGGGTGGCTCTGGCCCATCTGGATGCCTGCACTTGGTCACTCTCACACTGAGGAGGCTGACTCTTTGCAGGCTCAGTAACACAATATGTAGGTGGTGCTTACCAGACCCCCATTGACTGATTGCTTTTTTGAAATAGGCTGGAGCTTCCTGGAATGGAAGGATGCTTCCTTGTCTATTAGGTTAAAAGCAGAAGCTGACTCCAACTGAGGGATGAGGGAGGTCATAGTGTCTCTGGGTACCTTTGTTGGGAGGAACTTCTATTTCACAGCCTCATGTTTCCAAGAGGCACAATTTAACCAGAGTAACCCTCTGTTTTCTTTCCTTGTCCTTCGGTGTCCGGGATATGGGCTCAGGAAAGCAGTTTGCTTGGTTGACTTTGGGAGAAGGATGCTGAGTGTGTGTTTTAGCTAGTTTCTCTCTTCACTCTGTACTTCTGTCCTGGGAGTAAGTTCTGAGTCACGTACACAGTGACATCCTCGTCAGAGGAGAACTTGTCTCCACTGGGGATTTAGATCTATCTCCTGCTGTCTGCATTGTGGCCAGACCCATGCTGGGAGTCTTATGGTTATTTAGCTGGGCATTCGAGGTGACTATTGGTAAAACAAACAAGCAAAACTCATTCTGGGGTGGGGGTGGGAGAGACTTGGGAAGTATATTTTAATTGCCCATCTTATCCACATTATGTAATCCAGTTTATATCAGGGTACATGCTACGACATTACTGGTTTTGTCTTCTAATATTTGTCTTCAATGGTTCTCAAGTAGTGACCTCTAACATCTCAGCCCAATGAGGGAATTTATTCCTCAGAGAGGGAACATAGAGAACCTCCTTCTGTAGGTAACTAAACATGTGTCTCTGTCGTCAACAGTTATGAAAGGTGATTGCAAAGAATCCCTGTTGCCCTCCTTCCCGTGAAGCAGAGCTTCACAGATGCCTTCCCATAAGCATTTCCCACAAGCTCAGGGGTACCCCTGTGAGCAGTCAGGCCTAGAACTTCCGTCATCTGTTCCCAGGGTCAACATGCAAACTAAACTCTCCGAGTCTTTAGTGAACTCCCTGCCATTGATTCAATTCGGGCTCATAGGCACCCTATAGGCCAGGGTGGAGCTGCCTTTGGGTTTCCGAGATGCTAACTTTTTCGGGGAGGCTGGGGGTTTTGAACTGCTGACCTTGAGGTTGACAGGGCAGGGTGCAACCCACCATGCCACTAGAACTCCTTAAGTATTTAACCCCCCAACTCAAGCTCCCTTAGTCTTTAATTAGAAATGTTTGATTGCCCAATTACAAAGAGGGGCAAGGATAAATTGCCAGGAACTAATCAAAAAGGGAAATAATTTCTCAATAGCCCTTTGAAGAACATGGGTGGGGCCACTATATTTGACCTCCGGGGTTGCAGAGCAGGAGCAGCATCTAAACGGAGTTCTAAAGCATGCGAGTTCTGACCCACAAGATGGCCTGCTTCAGAGACAGTTTCTCAGCATTCCCACTGGAGATCAATCTTGATCACATGCCCTACTCTTCAGATTAAATCTGTTAAAAACTGTTTTCGTATTATCGAATACAGGCTCTAAAGGATAATTCCACATCCTGGTGGAGATTATCTGCTATCTGTGTAGGAAGGTGGGCTGAGCAATGGAGGAAGACACAGGGATCTGCTGTCCTTTACTCAGAACTGAAGTGACTGATGGTGTCTGTCAATCATTCGCCCTCTCAACTACCCCGGGAATGGGTGGCGCTGTTCCCAGGCGACAGCCCTGAAAAGTGAGGCAGAGTGAGAGGTTTCTTGCCTTCCTCTAAGTCACACATCACTTGGCTCCACAGGCGGCCTGGGTTGGCAGTAAACTGCTGCTGTAATTTAAAGGCAGAGAGGGAGCCTGGACTGTGTGATTTTGGCATCAAGTACTTTGAAAAACATCTGAGAGACCCAAGAGAATCAATTCTATTAAGTGTGTTTCCCTGCTCTTAATTTGTTGTATTAATATAGCTAATTAACCTAGAATCACTTGTACAGTGTAATTTGCAGATCTTCTTTGTTGTGTGTTGGAACTCAGTTTGCACAGGTATCCCTGGGCTCTGGAGGTGAGGTGGGGGGAAGTGTGAGTAAGAGGCACAGCTTAGGAGTGCTTGGTCTTTGGGACTAGCCTGGGTGTATGGCAATTGTGCCTCCTCTTCCTTAGAAGTCAGTTCATCCCAGAACAGCACAGGAAGTCCTGATGTAAGAAGGCATCATCTCAAAAGATGGATGTGAGCGTGAGGCCTTGGGAGGTTGGGTGGTCTCTTAGGCAGGGTGCATGAGGACACTGATAACTTCCAGAGGAGAGAGCAGCTGTGCTCGGGCAGCTTTCCTTGGGGCCTGAGCCCAGGGTCCCAAGTCTCAGGGTGGGCTCCGGAATTTGTTGCTGGGAGCTACAATAGGCGGGCTCCCATGACTACTAATGCTTATTCTGAACTGACTCTCCCTCCCCCATTTCTCCTGCATCCATCCCTGAGAAAGCCCGGATTTCCATGCTACCCAGGATAAGTATTGCATTGCCTGAAATTCCTTGGGGGTATAAATACAAACTAAATGCTGGGTGGTGCTCAGTCATCACCACAGATTTGGGAGTTTCATGAACTCTGTTTTCTTCAAGTAGAATTAGGAATGCTTTCCTTTCATAAGACAGTTCCTAACATAAGCCAGGCTATCTGATCAGAAGGGCTTTTCCTGACAACTTCATTAAACATATATGAGGAAATGAGCCCAGCATTTCAGCAGAAAGGAAATCTGGAAGACAGATGGGCAGTGGGAAGGGAGTCAGAGGAACACCAGCAGGGCCTACGTGGACACCTGAACATGGAAAGGGGAGCTCTGAGGATGAGGGGTAATTCACTTTGGCTTAGGCATGTGCTCTTAATGGAAAGTTAATGAGGTTTTGTTTATTCAGTAATCTGAAAAGTATTTATTGTGCAAATTTTCCATCCTAGATACTGTTCTAGACAATGTAAAACAGTCTGAATGGAGGACAATACCTAGTGTCTATTCTGAAGCTTACAAATCTAATAGGCTAGCATTATGAGGAAGGTTCTAGAGAACTGAATTACAAGCTAGTGAATCATTTGGACAAATTATTTACCCATATTGAAAAAAATGTATACAGTCAAAAGTGTATAAAATTGAATATATTATTTGAAAACATAATAAAACGGAAATCTGCATATGCATGGCCTGCTTAAAAAACAAATATTCCTAAAACATTAGGAGCTTGCTGAGAACTCTCTCTCATATTCATTTAATTCCCAGGTCCCTCATACTCAAAGGTCATCCATACTCTAAAGTGTGTGTTAACTCTCCTCCAGCTATAATTGTTTCTTTTTTGTATGTGCCTCCAAATCTAAAGGAGGGAATGGTATCAGAGCTTAAATTATGAATGCCTGGTTTGCAGAAGGCTAAAGATGACAGTGGAAGCCCAAAGTTCATTTGCAGGGTCACTTTTTCAATAAAACAACTTATTGGTTACCACACTTCTGATTCAAGCATTGCTTATAGATCTCTTCATCAATTTGAAAGTATTGATCTCTGAGTCAGATGTATATATTCTGAACCAGATTCTTGCTCTTTAAAGCTGAACTTAAATTGGCATCTCATGTGCCACAACTTATTCCCCAATGTTAGCTTTTACTGATTGGGGTTGTTGAGAAGACCTTGTCTCTTAAGCTGTACAACTCTGCAAACCAGCATATCTTATTCTTTTTTTTTTTTTTTTGAGCTCATCCTCAGGGCACCTTGTCTATTGCAGGCAATCGTAACCCAAACATCTAACTTCCGTTCTGTCTTCTAACCTTTTCCCTTCTCCTTGCCATTGAGTTGATCATGACTCGCTGTGACCCAGGAGGACAGAGTAGAACGGCCTATTTGGGTTTTTGAGACAGCAACTGTCACGGGAGTAGAAAGTTTTATCTGTCTCCTGTGGAGTGGCTTGTGGTTTTGAACTGCTGCCCTTGTGATTAGCAGCCCAATACATAACCACTATGCCACCAGGGCTCCCTGATTCTTCCCTTAGAGCTAAAAAATCACTCTATAGATGTCTTCCAGGTTACCCTAATGGGAATTTTAGCAAATGCTTCCCCTTGTGTAACATGGAGAACAATTTTCTAGTCTCCAATGATCTGACATCCACAATGATATTCCATATCCTCTTCTGACTCCAGCTTGAATGTCTGCCAGCTCCCTAAGGCTTTGCTGATACAACAACAGTTTTTCAGTTATATTCAGCAACATTTTGTTTACATCTGATATTAATGACATTGTTTTATAATTTCCATATTCTGTTGGACCAGCTTTTCTGCAAAGAGCATAAATATGGATGTCTTTCATTCAGTTGGCCAAGTAGCTGTCTTCCAAATTCCTTGGCACAGGTGAGTGAATGCTTTCAACATTGCATCAGTCTGTTCACACCTTTCAGTTAATGTTCTGTTCATTCCTGGAACCAGGCAGGGGGGCATTGTTTTGTGAGGGGCAAGAATTGGGTTGCTTGACTAAGAAAATGCTTGTTCAATTCTGAGAGAGAATGACCTTTAATAAATGGAAGGGAGGGGGAAAAAAACCTGGTCATCATTGCCCAGTTATGTTTTCCTCTAAATCAATAGGTGAGACCTCCTCCCACTAAAGAATGTCGATAATAAAATGAAATATTGAAGATAAAGCAAGCGAGACTTCAGGCATGAGGTAACCATTATTAGCCATAGAGTACCCCTGCCAGTACTGAGATACTTCTACTGCCACTGGATCCATAAGACTTTGCACCCACTGACCTATGATCTACATTTGGTATCACTGCATGTGTTTTTGAGTTTGAAGACTTTATAAATTGCTGTCAGACATATGGGCTACTATTGGGCATATAGACTAATTTTGGACTTATGGACTTGACCTGGACTGGACTGGGGTGTTTTCTCAATATTCAATTGTTCTTGTATGTAAAACTCTTTCTTGTACACTTATGAGTGAGTGTCCATGAATTTGTTTCCCTAGTATACTCAGACAAACACAAAAGGTGATAAGGTACTTCATAACTTCAACCTTGTCTCCATTTATCATGATGTTACAATTAGTCAAGTTGTGAGGATTTGGACTTTCTTTACACTGAGTTGTAATCTATACTGAAGGCTTGCTCGTCATCAGCAAATGCATCAAGTCTTTGTTAGAGACATTTTGTCTATTTGCATAATTGCTTTGTGTCCCACAATATGAGTGTACAAAAATGTATCGACTCATTTCCATCTGATGCACATTATCATGGCTTCCAATTATTTCAACTAGAGCTGTGAAGAGTTTTAAATGTGAATTTTGGGGAATATGTGGCAATATCTCCAAGAGATAAACTGTTGAAGAAAAATCAACTTGTTCTCCAGAGAAGGGTATCAATTTGTCTACATAACAATAATTTGTGAGTACTCCTTTCTGCAGAATATTATCAGTCGGTAAAAGTGTTGCTGATATGAGAGTCAAAAAGTATCACTTTCAGTTAAAAGACATACTTATGGTGAAAATTATTATCTTTTCAAATATTCGTTGGACCTCATTTATCCACACATTTTGTGTTCATGTACTGTATGGAATTGTCTGTTCCATTTTTCTTGTGTAACTTACAAGGCCGCTTATACATTATGGTTCCTGGGAGGCACGATTTGTGCTTAGCTACTGACTAATAGATCAAGTAATTCAAGTCTGCCAGGTGGGACCACAGAGACTTGCACATCCATTTCTGTCAGATCCCAGCTATTGAAAATCCTGCGGAGTTCAAGTCTCCTCTGAAACACATTGGAGTCACCATGAATCAGGAACAACTCCCTAATAATGGGCTTGACTTTCATTTTTATATGTTACAGATTTTTACTCTTTGCTTGTTATCCATCTTACCAATTATTTTCCAGCTAAATAATTATGACATTGGAAATTGATGGTGTTTTGTTGCTATTGCTTATACATCTTAATTCTTTTGTTGTCTTTTTACATGAGTTAGACAGAACAACAACAAAGAAACAGGGAAGTGCCATGGACAGATTCACAAATTTTCTGATGGCTACTTTGATCATTGATCGGAGAGGACTAAGTAGGAGATTATTAGAAGTTTAGTTGATCAGATAGTGTATATGTTAAAGTGATTCTGCTGGAGCCGGGTAGTGAGCAAAGAAAAGGTTATAGAAATATCTAGGCAGTAAAGTCAGTAGGACTTTTATGATGGATTAAATAGAAGTGGTGAGAGGGACAAATACTTTTGAAGTAATTATTTATACTGTTTAATGGAAGAGAGATCATTGTTGAGGCTATGATGCTGACACTTTGAGTAACTGTTCTGTCATTTCCTGCCCCATCTGCTTCCTGGAAAAGACAGAATAGAAATAGTCTAGGAACATGAGGCTAACTCTTGCAAGCACAGCAGAGTAACAAGCTGACTGGGGTAGTCTTCTTCTTGAGAGGAGGTTGTCAGAGTGTGAAGGCAGGTTGCTGCAGTCCAAAAGATTACTAGATGTTAAGTCTAAATTGTTGTACTGAGATTGACGGTTCTTATAAAGATGGCAGGATGCAGAAGACCATGATATAAGATGTGTGAGAGGGGAATGATCCCAGGTACCAGTAAATAATAAGAAAGAGGAAGTATAGAATTTAGTACAGCTGGAAGGTCTATCTTAGGAGAACAACTTTAGGATAAGGTTTTGAAGCACTAGAGAAAGGTAGAAAGAAACTCATCTGAGTACTGTAATAGATGACAAGAAAGAACTCTGGAAGGTAAGTGACAAGATGACAGCGAAGTGTGACTGAGTGGATGGGCATGGGACAGGGCAACCTTAACAGCATTGTGTGTTTTGGGAGCGTGATAACTGATGGTTGTGTGGAGCGTATCCAGAACAACATGGACTTTGTGACTGATGGACTCTACTAGGGGTTTGGGACAAGCAGTTGAGGTGAAAGGTGGGTAAAACAGGATTCACCATCAACATTAGCAGAAAGAAATCATTATTGAGGAAGAGTTGTTTTCTGCTGACTGGTTTTTGTACGTTTAAGAGAAATTTCTCAGGTAGTAAAGCAGAAGATTTGCTTGGTCATTGCAACATTCTATTTTTTTTAACAGAATCACCAGGGTTTGAGTTGACACAGACACTTTGAGTGGGTTGAGAAAAGTAGATATTGCCAATATTTTTTCCACTTGTTCGGGAATGGATGTGACAGAATCTAGGGTTTATATCTGGGAGGATATTGATGTCATTGTGCTGCTGTTGTGTGTCATCAATTTAATTCTAAATTATAGCGAGACTATGAACCTACAATCCAACTGATAGCAACCATTTAGGACACAGCAGAGATGTTTCAAAGGCTTTACAAAGCGACAGATATTTATGAAAGCAAAATCACCTCATCTTTCTCCCATGGAGTGGCTGGTAGATTTGAACCTCTGAATTTTCAGTTAGTAGTCCACAGCACCACTAGGACTCCTACAGTGATCCTGTCGCTGTCATCAAGTCAATTCTGACTCACAGTGACCTTATAGGGCAGAGTATAACTGTCCCTGTGAGCTTCCAAGACTAACTCTTTACAGGAGTGGAAAGCTCCGACTTTCTCCCTAGTCACCCTGCCAACTCAAAAACCAAACTGTATTACTCAATGCCCACTCACAGCAGCGCGATAGGACAGGGTGGAACTGCCTCTGAGACTCACTTTTTTTGGAAATAGAAAGCCCAATATAGTCTGAAATTCTTATAAGAAAAGATTATTAGGTTTTTTCTTTTGCTGAGTCCCTGGTGGACTTGAACTACTGACCTTTTTGTTGTCAGACAAACATCAAATCATTATGCTACTAGTGTTTCTTAGAGTTGTGTGATTTAGAAATATTCTCTGAACAGAATTAATTCTTAAGACTTGACTGAAAGGATTAAGCTTATTCTTATGAGTATTGAGTCATACAATGGATAGCTCTTCTTTAAATCAAAATCAATCTTAATTTATGTGCTAGTGGGATTAAGAAAGGAAAAAGGAGAGGGGGATAACAATTCTAGCACAATAATATTTTATCATTAAATGTATTGAGACCTAGAGCTAGAAAGTCAAAAGAGTTGCCATATGGAAAGTTTCTTTGGACAAAACTGAACATCACTCGAAATGTTTTAACAAACTGATTAAATATTAGAAGCACTCAATTGTCTATGCCAGGAAATTTGAAAGCCAGCGACTTGGCTGATAGGAAGAGATCAACATTTGTACCCATCCAAAGAAAGGTGACATCAAACAATATCACTGATACCTGAACCCTGGTTGTACAGTAGTTATACAATGAGATGCAATTTGCAAGATCATCAGTTTGAAACTGCCAGCCACCCAGTGGGATAAAAAATGGAGTTTTCTACTCCTGTAAAGATTTATAGTCTTGGGGGCTGAGCCCCGGTGGCACAGTGGTTGAGTGTGGGACTGTGGCCCACTGGTTGGCAGTTCAAATCCAGCAGCAGCTCTCCAGGAGCAAGGCTGTGCCTCCCACTCCCACCAGAGGCCAGTGATGCCCCCCCCCAAAAAAAAACAACAAAAAGATTTATAGTTTTGGAAACCCACGGGGGCAGTACCCCCTTGTCCCACAGGGTCATTTTGAATTGCCATTGACTTGATGGCAGTGAGAATCATTGATATCACATGCGAGTACATTTTTGCTGAAGACCATCAACCAAGTGTTGCAGCAGTACCTTGATGCCATTCCTTTAGGCAGGATTCAGAAAGGACATGAATCAAAGCATATCATTGCTAATGTCAGATAGATGTTGGCTGAAAACTGAGAACACCAGAAAAAATGTTTACTTGTGTTTCATTGGCTATACAAAGACTGTGTGGATTGTAAGAGAAAGTATATGGATAGCCTTGAGAAGAATGAGAATTCCACACTTCCTTGTGCTTATGCAGAACTCTGCACATAAATCAAGGAGCAGTTGTTTGAACATAGCAAAGAAATATTGTCTAGCTTAAAATCAGGGAAGATGTGTGTCAGGATTATAGCCTCTCACTATGTGTATTCCATATGTATATTGAGCAAATAATTAGATAAGCTGACCTATATGAAGGACACAGTATTGGAGCAAGATTATTTAACAAGATTATTAACCGATGATACAACCTTGTATGCACTCAAACTAAGGACTTTAAGCACTTGCTAATGAAGAGCAAGGATTGTAGCTTGGAGCATGGACTAAAACTCAATGTAAAGAAAACCAAAATTCTCACAATCAATAGGTAAAATCATGATTAAACAGAGAAAAGATTGAACTTGTCAAGGCTTTTGTCTTGCTTGGATCTATAATCAATGCTCATGGAAGCAGTCAAACAACACATTGTATTGGGCAAGACCTTTTGAAAGTGTTGAAAAGCAAGCAGGCTACTGGCTACTTTCAGGGTATCATGTGCCGCTGAAAATTGGACTTTTAGTGAGGAAGACCGAAGGAAAATCCATGCATTTGAATGATGGTGCTGGCAAGAATATTGAAAGGACCCTAGTGTAGGATGAATATAAGACTTTCCCACAGGTACATCTCCTCCAAAATATTAAGCAAATATTAGAAGCTATTTGCCAGCATTTGGTGTGGGTCAAATGCCAGCCATCCTGACCCCATTGTTTCTCCCACAAAAGATAGGATTGACTCCCTGCTGTTAGGAAAATGGGTCACTTTCCCTGAAAGCTTTGGCTAAATCAAGTCTTGGACTCAAAGGCAATAAAGAGTAGGTGGCCATCATGAATCTAAGGTCCGCCCACTTTGTCACATGGGAAGCACAACACCTCCCTTTCCTATAACGTGTGTGCGTTATCTTCCATCACCATATTCCCTAGAACATAACCCTTTCCTGTGGTATATGCCCTTACCTGTAATTAGGGGGCTTGCATGTGCCCAAAAGATTTTTGAGGGTTGGTCAAGGAGCGAGCTTCCTTGGCTACCTCTCCTCCCCCAACTCCTTGCTCTCTCCTCCCTGTTCCCTCTCCCCATGCCCTCTCCTCCTTCTGCCCACGCTCTCTCCACGTGGAACACTGAGTGGGGCTAAGGTGAGCATCCTACCATGAAATGTGTCTGACTCCATTGTTTCTCTCTCTCATATTTTCTATGATAAACTTTATGATAAACTTTATTATCACTGTACAATTGCACCTATGGGACCTGTGGTGATATGTTAGAGGCTGGTTCTCTCACACCATGGACTGCCAAAAAAGTAAACAAATCTGTCTTGGGAGAGGCACAGCCAGAATGCTCCTTAGAAGCAAGGAGAGTGAGACTTCATGTCACTTACTTTGGACATGTTTTCAGGAGAGATCAAACCCTGAAGAAGGACTCCATGCTTGGTAAGCAGAGGGGCAGCATAAAAGAGGAATACACTTTGCAAGCTGGATTAACACCGAGGTTGTCAAAATGGGCTGAAACATAAGAACCATTGTGAGAAGGACTCTGGACTGTGCATTGCTTCATTCTGTTGTATCCAGGGTCACTCTTCCTTGGCACTGACTTCATGGTACCTCACAACAGCAAAATCAGTAAGGACATTCTGCTATGGGCCTCCTGATGTAAAAGCAGAGTTTAATAACTGGTATTGGGTTACGTGTGTGCAAAAGACAAAGAAAAAAAAACACACCATTCCATCGATAGCTTGTATCTGACAACATTTTAACCAATTTCTCTTTTAGGCAATAGTCATGTGATGTCAACTTCTGGATGTGGAAGTCTCCAACTGGAGTAGGTAAATCTTTCCTATAGATAATCCTGATTTTGTGGGATGGGATAGTTCATTCAAGACTATTTCTAGGTTGGCAAAGGGTCCAGGATCATCGTTAGGACATTTTGTCTTGGATAAAGAAACAACAGACTCCCTTATTGTGCTATCCTTTCTCTCCTTTACTAAAGCAAAATTAGATTAAAATGAAATTCAAGGGCAGCTGTAATGTGAAAAGCTATGAAGAAAAACAAAAACAGAAGCATACGATTTGAGACGTAATTTTGAAAAGAGAGAGGTAGTCTGGTAGAAACCATGTGAGCTTTGAAGACAGCTGGATTTAGTTTTAGACACTCTTTCCAGCCTTACTAACTGAATGACTCTTGTCCTTTCAGTTCCTTTCTGAATAATGGTGGTAACATATATATATTTCATAGAATTCAATGTAAGAATTTTGGTTATGGATATTCTTTACCTGTAAAATCTCTGCTTTCATTTTAAATATCAAATCAAAGACTTCCTCTGAAAAGTATACCAAAGACAAATTCAGGTATTACCTTCCCCTATGCTGCTACTGTACTTTGCATAGACTTCCAAGAAAGCAAACACAAATTGGATTGTACCTGACTATTCTCGTGTCTCCTCCCATACGTGTCTTGAGGGCAGTGATTGTGTCTGATCCACTGTTGTATCCCTGACATCTAGTGCCGTCACGTTTGGAACAGGTCTAAGATTATATGTGAAATGAATGAATGTCTCAGGAGTATTTCTGGCACTTGGTAGGTGCTCGGTAAAGTTTAATTCTTAGATCCCTTCTATGGTTCTCTTTTGACCTTGGTGGGTGTGTGACATGGGAGATGGGGAGGAGCAAAGTAGATCACTTTAGACAGAGGGGTTTCAAAGCAAAGTAGATCACTTTAGACAGAGGGGTTTCAAACGCATACACGCGTTAAAAACCCATAGGTAGCTTCCAACCCCATACTTCTCTGAGTCACTGTTGGTTTGTCTGATCAGAGGAGATGGACCATGTCACTCCCTGTCCCTGACAATGGCTTTGATATATCTCCTGTCCTGCATCCTCTTCCTACGGGAATGTCCTCTTGTTCTCTCAAGGTCAAATGTTGTATCAGGAATTAAATATAGCGAGGTGCAGTGCATTTATCAACTACTTTTATTTCATCTTAGAAGCTTACTTTTGGGGACCATCCTGAATCTCGAATTGAAATGGATGCAGAGGGGTGTAATCTATCAGGAAAGGAACTTGCCTTACTATTTGACCAGGCATCAGGCATTCTGCTGGATTAAGCATGAGCCCTGGTGGCCTAGTGGTTGTGTGCGGGACTGAGGGCCACAGAGTTGATGGTTCAAAGACGGCAGCAGTTCTCCAGGAGCAAGGTTGGGCTTTCTACTCCCACCAGGGCAGTGATATGGAAAAAAAAAAGAAAAGAATGAGACTCCGAAGTGCACCTCCAGCAGATGGCCTGCTATCATTAGCTCAGAACTAGCACAGATGCAACACTGTTCCTCAGACTCCCATGCCTTGACCCAACCTTTGGCCTTTATTGTTTGCTGAAGTAAACACAAAAGCAAACAAACAACAAGGTTTAAGTTGCCTCTCATGAGGTCAGTGTACTGTGTTCCTAATATTAAAAGCAGATGCAATATCTCTAAAACCCTTCCTGCCTGATCACTGTCTCTGAAGGATTTCCTGTCCAACCAAACATTTTCATTAAAATGGACATGTTTACTGACTTCCAAAATTGAGCAGTTCTCAGTTAAGTCGCTACACTGGGATTAAGAGATTGATTTTCCTTTCTATAGATCTATCATTATGAAAAGCAGAAAAACTTCCTCTGGAACATTTGGCCATCGAGCGTGGCATGAGGAATATGGGTGTCATTTGGAGGAAGAACATTTCTGCTGTCAAATCACACAAGTCATGGCACTTCCGAGCAGTGGAGAGTTCATCATGAGGCTAGGCCAAGAGACAGGAGACTAGACCCAGAGCTTTGTCCTTTTACTTAATCATCCAATTCCTCTTAGTCACACATTTTAACCCATTTCTGGGGAAGACATCTATAACTGCCAACATTAAAAATCAAAACCAGACCCACTGCCACAAGTTGATTTTAATTCAGTGACCCTATGTAAAGTTCTAAAGCTGGATTTTTATAGGCACAGAAAACTTCATCTTTCTTCCATGGAATGGCTGGATTTGAACAGCTGATCTTGGGATTAGCAGCCCAATATATAACTCACAGTGCCACCAGGAAACAGTTAAAGCTTTAAGGGAGAGTTTTTTCTTCTCTTCATTTTTCCCTGCTTCTTCTCGCAAATGATTTGAAAATAGTACACAATATTTAGAGAATGCTTGGGCCGGGGGGGTGGGAGGGGGGAGGCAGACAGCTCACTGTTAGTATACAAATAATCACCAATGGTGACTTATGTGATAGGCAAGTTGGACATTGCCATATCATTTAAAAAAAATCTTGCCTGTCTCCAAATTAAAAAAAAAATAGTTTTCTTCTTTGTCCATTTCCTTTTATGATTGTATAGTTTTAAATAGTGCTCATACCATTTTTCATTCTGCCTTTGCTTTAGCCCTGGGAGATGAAATAACAAACACCATACTAAAAGCAATTCTTTTAAATATAGTCATACCTGAGAGCACAATTCAAAAGTTGTATACATTGGGGGAAAGAGATAGCAGTGTCTTATTTGTGAAACCTGTATGAACCAGGCCATATCAATATAGTATTTTGAGCTTTTTACTTTTCTTGTCCTTTCTGAATTTCTGGCTTGTTTTAAAGAAACTTGCATCTGTTTATGGGGCTCTTGGGAAGTCTCCTAAGAGCTTCAACTCTCTTGCAATCTGTGCTGTTCTCCTTGGCTCTGGGCTTGGCTTCCTCGGGTGGCTGGCCTCCACCTGGTCCAGGGACTTTCTTGTTGCTCTTCTGTTACCTTCCCTGGGTATTCTCGTGGCTGACTTCATTGTGATGGGACCCCTGGGTGTCAGGGTCCTCCACAGGGCAACAGGTCATTTTATCCAAGATGAAGTTAGGGTGAATCACTTCTCCCACTGTAACAGTTAAGGTTTCATGTCAATTTGGCTGGGCCAGGATTCTCAATTATTTGACAGTTAAGATTTAGTAATCCCTCATGGAGAAATTTCCTCAAGGGTGTGTCCTGCTTCTAATATGCCTGCTTGCTTTTTCCTGGCGCTGCTTTATACACCTAGCTCAGGATGTCTGGTTCTTTTTTTTTTTTTTTGTGGGCATCACTGCCTCTGGTGGTCATGGGCGCTACCCAGCACTGCTCCCGAGAGCCGCCGCTGGATTTGAACCGCCAAGCCCGCGGGCCACAGTCCGGCACTCAACCACTTACGCCACTGGGGCTCAGCCCTAGGATGTCTGGTTCTTTGGTCTTGAGCCAACAGCCTGCCATATTGTCTGCTAATTCTGGGAGTTGTCATCTGAAACCCTTCCTTGGATTTATTTGCTTCTGAAGCCAGAAACCTACTGTCTTCCAGCCAAGTTTGGATTCATCAGATCCAGCAGCTACACGAGTTAGGAGAAGTCGTCAGCCTATCATCTGACCCACAGTCTTTGGTCAGTTTCTTTCTGAACTTATGGCTTGCTTAGCTGTGTCTGCTATTTCTTTGGCATCAGCCTCTCTAAAGATATAATAATAGGCAACACCAACAATCTTGTTATTTTCACATTATGTCCTTCCTGGGGGATTACAATTTGTGTCAAAGACAATGGCATAAAATGAGACTTAAGAAGTTTGATTGGAAGAGTCCAGTCTGAAGATGACATCTGGTCAGAGCGAATGATTACTGGCGGGTCAGTTATTTTATTGTCTAAACTAGGATAACTTGAAAGCTAAAGACGGCTCTTGCGCTATTTGCCCCTGAATGACAGCTGCAGTACTAGGATTGTCCCACACAGTATAATAAACGGATGCCTGCTTGCTTTTTCAAAAGGTATAATCACCTAGTCATTTCCAAGTCCTGCAATCAGGACGCTTCAATTGTTTTAATGTAGAAAAGTGAGGAAAAAATTCGATAGAATGTGGAATACATCCACTCCTCATTAGTGATATAGTTTGCTTCCAAAGGCTGTCATTATATAAAATTCTGCATTATTTGAAAAGGAATCTGACCACATCAGATCATGATATCCATTGATAACTGACAAATTACATTATGATTTCATTACACTACTGTCATATTCATTAGTACATCACTGTGAAAACACTGAGAATTATGGGTCACTGGCTGTGCGGAATCCCTGGGCCACACGACTCAGTAGATATAGGGATGAGTCAGGGGGATGAAGATAATTTCTGGTTCTCTTGGAGAAACAACTACAGCTGTGTCTGACAGTTGGAGGCTTTGCTCATTGGGTTATTTTTCTTCCTCCCCAGCGATCTCCTGCCTTCTGGGTGCCTCTCTTTTAAAAGAAGTCAGCCCACAGGGTAACTGAAAGGAGAAGCTATCTCCTCACCGCAACACTACCCTCTGGCCCCCCGGTCTAGCTCACTGCTCTCCACTCAATCCATGTATATGGTGACAGAAGATTCCAGATTTCTACTACTCTCTTCCTTCATTCAAAATCCGCCCCCCCCACCATCCCTGCCACCCCACTCCAACCCATCAAAGATGTTACAAAAACTTTGAATCTCTCAAAGAAGGATGTAGGGTCCTTAAGAAGTCTTTGCTCTCTAAATCTTAATTTATGTGTCTAAAAGATTGTGCTCAGAGATTCCATCCTTCTCAAGCATCAGTGAAATGGATATATTGGGAGAGACATGATAAAAATCTACAAACGTCCTGGTCTGGGCCAGTACATGCCGAGCCAGGATATTAATAATACATAATATCTTCCTGTTCTCAGAGAAGAGTGTGGACAAAAAGACTAGAACGTCAGAGTTGCTTTCAGGCATATATGCTAGAATCAAGACCTGCAGAAGAAACCTATAGGAGTAACAGACCATAGACAACAGGATTTCCCCGAGTTCACAAACAAAACACTTTTCATAGGGCTGTTATTTTAGCCAGGAATTAGTATGTTTCTAAGGGCGTGGTTTCCAGATTGGGCAGTTTGGACAATCCTATGGTTTTTTACAAATTCCTTCCTGGGTCCTCTTTCTAATGGGTGCATGTGCAACCCTGGGCCAAAAGGGAATCTGAAATTCAAAATGGACTCTGTAGCAAGGGTGTCTGGGACATCTGGCATAAACAGAAGGGCATGTGCACCACGGCTTTCTTCTTAGTTCTAATCCCAGGGGAGGGCTGGAACAGCGACTTGAGTTGACCTGGTCTGTGCTCTGAGTCGGCATCTGGCTCATGGCAGTGGGTTTTCTGGAGCAGCCACAAGTGTCCCTGCTGTGCATGTGTCTGACCCCAGCAGAACCCAGTCTTTTAGGAGGAGAAGTTTGTGATCTGGAAAATAATGGAGGCATTGGCTTTATAGCTTTTATGAGCTATTTTTACAATGTCAGATTGTCTGTCGTTTTCCTTTTCATGCCTGTTATGTGCCACTCAAGGTATGATTTCTGCAACTTGTGGTTTCTCCAGACACTGCCTGCTTCCTGGGTTGATGTAATTTTCACAGCCCTCATCCTGGATCTCTGCCTCGGCTGGAGACTGTCCCTAACACTCCATTACCATTCAGTCGATGCCTGCGGGTAGCCACCCGATAGGACTGAGTAGAACCCTGCTGTGGTTTTCCCAGGCTGTTATGTTGATGGGAGCAGGCGGCCCTTTCTTTCTCCTGGGAAGCAATTGTTGGGTTCAAACCACTGACCTTTTGGTTAGTCTTCACGTGTTAATAAATAAGCCACCGTATGACACTAATACATGATGTAATAATATATTTTAAAACGAAATCTCTATTACACTTCATATTCAGGTGTATAGCCTGCTTGCCTGTAAGCATGTTTTTAATGTTTAAAATTGAACACCATGAGTACTTGGTGAACACCTGTTATTATCCATTTTTTTCATGGTTACATATACTTTTCTGATTCACTATTATGATATATTTTAGTTTCCTTACTATAATAATCAATGACGAGGTTCATATTTCTTAATAAACATCTTTGCATACATTGTTAATTGTTTCCTCAAGATAATGTCCTCATTACACATTTTCTGGGCCACAGTGCTCTCCAGTCTACATGCCTGCCCTGGAGCTACAAGGTTCCCTCGGGGCAGTCCGTCCTCATCGAAGGTCACTCCGAAGGTGGCTTTTCCTGTGGCTTCTCCTTAGAGTCTCTGGAAGATAATGAAATCATGGCTATTTCAGAATCCCTAAATGTCAAAGTCGACGGCATAGCTTAGTTAACTGTTTTCTCTCCAATGTCTTCTATCAAACATATCTTTTATATTTGCTTTTCAGTAAAACATAATGACAGTTGTGATCCTGATAATTGCCAGGAAGGGTTTTCCCTGATGCTTCCAGTCGTCGAGGACTCAAAGAAAGAACTTCTGTATCCTCTGAAAAGAGCAGCAAGTCGAGCGGGCTGATGGCTGAGGGTGGGGGTGCCACTGAAACTCAAAGTCTCTCCTGTTCTCAGGGAGGTGCCTGTAAAGTGGCCAGGAAGTACTCGTTTGTGGAGGGAGGACTATCTCTTCTTCACTGTGGTCACCATAAGAAAAACACTATGTGTTTGCAATGAGTGATGTCTATCCTTGTGGTTTACTACCTGGGACGCCAGCTTAATCTTCATGTACACTTTATAGCTTTAGACCTGTCACATTTTGTCTTTCTCCTGCAGGGGTAAGGGAAGGAAGGGAATCAGCTGTGCTTGTCCTCAAGACTGTGTTTAAGAGATAAAGAAGCAATTACTTCTTTCCTCAGTCAAGTTCTTTTTCTGTGGCGAGCCTCTGAATTCATCACTCTGCAGTAAACAGAAAACAGAAATATAGCAATTCCACAGCCATTGGAACCTGTGGCGGGCTGCTGCCCTCAGCAACTTTAAACTGAATGAATAGACATGCAGTGTATGGACTGAATAAAACACCAAAGCTTTGTCCTTTGCAAGTCTGCAGTCAGCACACATTTCCCATGCAGGAACCAGCCTGGTGCAAGCGGTCAGGATCAGGAAGACCTCAAACAGAAGGGAGACACATCGATGACAACACACAGTTGCCATGCAGTCATATCATTATTTTAATGGGTATTTGTTTAAAAAGCAGTGAGTGAGTAGGGATATGGAGACCTGGGGGCAAGTAGCTCATGAGACTTTGGCAGATCAAAGGCCATTTGCTCAGTAGTTGATGAGGCAGGAGATGCTAGGTAGAGAAAGAGCGTGTGCAGAGTTATAAAAGCAATATAGTTCACAAATCATCTACTCTAGTCTTCCTACTAAAAGTGAACAGTGGGTGAGCAGATCCTGTTGGTGGAAGAGGGCCCTTCAATGTCATGTGTGGGATGGATTGCCAGTTACCTCCCCATACTGTTTTTCATGCTTCTTCCCTTAGGAGTATGCATAGTTTCCCAGATCGCAGATTGCCTTTCCCACTTTCCTAGACCTAGAAGTTAGGTTGGCCAGGTGCCTAGATTCCTTAAACACAAGTGCCACATAGCAGTTGCAGGGTGTTTTTCCTTCGTGAGACCGGAGCATGAGAGCATCCTTTGTGTACATATAAAATATATATGTAAAAATCTTATATGTAAATTTACTTTGGCTGTTGAGAAAACAACACACCAATTCAACACTTTCTGTATGTACCGTTTAGTGACTTTAGTTACAGTTGGTAATTTATATTGCCATTCTCATTCTCCTTTTTGGCGTTGTTCTGCTCCTGTTAACATGACTTCACGGCCTGCAAAAATGCCCATCTAAACAGTTGAGTTGCTGTGGTCCATTTAAAACCTCTACAGAGAGTTCTTAATAGAACACAGTGCTAAAGAAAGACATTTTCCCCTAATCCAGATGAACCACTGCTTTGGGAGACAATAGAGGGCAGCACCAAAAGCATAGAAATGTTTTCCAGGAGGTAACTGAAGAGGATTCCCTAGGTCTGAACAGAGCACCAAGCCTGAGAATGAAGTAAGCTATGCAGACTCTTTAGACTGGGTCCTCTAGAGAAATGAAACCACATTAAGCATATGTATGTTCACAGAGAAGTTTATCTTGAGGGATGAGCTTACATGACAGCAGAGGTTGTCAAGACCCACAGTCTGGGCATCAGATGTAAGGTTGGAGTCTTCTTCTGATTTACCACTCTGTAGGAGTTTGCAAACTCAAGGTCAGCAGGTAAGATGGCAGACTACTGGTTCACACACTGTGGAGGCGAAGGAACCTCAAGATCAACAGGCAGGACAGCAGCCCACTGCCTCAAGTCACAAAAGCCAGATGATAAAGATCAAATGATGAACAACTGAATACAGGTTTCAAAGCAAGCAAAAAGTCAGAGGGCTCTGCCAGAATATCTGTGTATACTATATGCCGCATATCTCTTAACTAACCAGCATCTCCCTTTTAACTGATTGGCTGCTCATAGCAGACATTATCATGAAGGTGATTATGTAGCATCTAATCTTATCATATAAGTATAACATTAGCTAAAAAATGGGGAATGACTACCTCATTAGGTAACTGCAAAACGAAATCATCACTGTCAAACCACTGAAAATCATGGCATAGTCAAATTGATACATAATCATAACTGTCACAAGCCACAATCAAAGGAAACACCCACCCACAAAATCAACTCTGCACCATATCCTAATACAATTATTTAAAATCAAAGATAAGATAAGAATTCTGAAGATAAGAGAAAAATGCAATATATCATGTTCTTTCATGAGAACCAATGCAAAATGCTCCTTACAAACTTCAGAATCCAGAAGACAATTGAACAGTACATAAAATGTTGAATGATAACAGTTGATTACTTATAATTTTTTACCCTGCAAAACTGCCATTCACAACTGACGGGAAGATGGTGACATTCCCAAACAACTAGAAGTCCTGGGAATTTGCACTATTAGACCACCTTTGCAGTATTACTAAAGTGAGTACTCCAATGGAAATGCTAAGTATATGAAACAAAATATAAATATTTGTATCTTATATGGAAAAACAAATAAAATTTAAGAGAGTGAAAAAGCGAGTTCCCTAAACATTTCAACAACACGGACAATCATAGGAGCCAAGTATGTAATAATTTCAGGAAATAACATGTGTGCAGAGTTTAACCAGGTTGCAACTTGATTGGCGGGCCAGATAAATGACCCTGCAAGGCCTGCCCCAGTCTCTCTTGCTCTCTGTTGACCTGACTAGAGACTAGAATGCTGCAGCGTTAGCTAGTTCTCTGCCTTGACTGTTTGCTGTACCACCTGCCAACCCATGGATTGTGTCTCTTGAGTTTGAAGGTCCTTTGAGACCTGCTTTGCCATGCTGCTGGTTCATAGGTCATGTGAGCTTGAAGTTGGTGGGATTCTCTCACTGGGCAACCCTTGAGTTCTAGGTCCAATAGGTGTCTGCTTCACTAAGCTCCTGTTGCTGACCACTCTACTGTTTTCTGCCTGCAGGCAGACTCTAACTATCTCGTCTGAGGGAAGACTTTGCTGTCTGCTTCCTTTACCACAAATTGAAGTCCTCTTTTGAGTTGAAGAATTTTCAAGTATATACACTCTTCCATTAAAGTGAGTAGAACTGAGACTTCTGTACTACTGTGTGGATGAACTAGCTGTCCTATATCTTCTTGCTGTACAAATCTATCTATCTATCTATCTATCTATCTATCTATCTATCTATCTATCTATCATCTAATCATAAGTGACCTTGAGAACCTGCCTAACACAGGTAATATATTGATGTGTAGAGACATACCAAAAGAAATAAGGGAGAGAGGGACATATCAGGAATAGATTTATTATGTTGAGATTGAATGTTAACTGTTGTTCATATGCTAAACACTGCTGCAATCATAAGTTGTACATAGCAATATAAATCACATTACACACACACTCAGTAGAACAGAAGGAAGACAAAGGCTTATCACAAGGAAGCAGCCCAAACCAAACCAAAACAGAACAAGCAGAATTAAAAACAAATCTAAGAGAATATAAAACTCTCAAAATATAAGCAGAAAATATCTATAGACCCTTATAAATGATCTAAAAACCCAATGCAAAAGGCAGAGTGGATAAAAATATATGATCTATTGTTTTCTATCAAAAAGACAAACACTGAAGTGGGATGCTGTGTCCCTGCTGCCATGGTTACTCATAGGAGCAATCCCTAGCTTAAGCAGGAAAATAAACTTCTTCTGTACTTTGGTTAAAAAAAAAAAAGACAAACACCTTATGCATCAAGATAAAAACATACTGAAAACAAAAACAGTTGGATAGATACATTCCATTTAAAATTAGGGTTTCTGCTCACATAAGGAAAAACAGCCAGGTTGAGCCCTGGTGGCGTAGTGGTTGAGTGTGGGACTGCGGCCCATTGACTTGGCGGTTCAAATCCAGCAACTCTCTGGGAGCAAGACTGGGTAGCTCCCATGACCACCAGAGAGCAGTGATGCGCCCCCCTCCCCCGTCCAAAAAAAAGAAATACAGTCTTAGAAACCCTAGGGAAGTTCTACCCTGTCTTATAGGGTCACTCTGAGTCCCAATTGACTCAGTGGCAGGGGGTTTGAAAGAAATTTGGAAGACAACTATCTGGCCATCCAATAGAAGAGATTCATATTTGTGCCCACTCCAAAGAAAGATGACTCAAGAGAATACAAAATAATAAAAATATTAAATCCTCTAGGTTACAGTTTGCTGAAGATAATTTTAAATGATTGTAGCAGTACCTTGACAGGTAAATGTCAGAGATTCGAGCTGAATTCAGATAGAGCATCTAATAAAGGATATCATTGGTAATGTCATTTGGGTCATGATTGAGTACAAAGACTTTCAGAAATAAGTTTTATGTGCATTTTGCTGACTATGAAAAGGCATTTGACAGTGTGGATCTTAGCAAATTATGGATAATATTGTAAAAAATGGAATTTTCAGAACAGGTCATTGTGTTCATACAGAATTTATACATAGATGAAGAGGCATTAGTTTGACCAAAACAAGGAGATACTGAATGGTTTAAAGTTTGGAAAGGTATGTACCAGAGTTGCATCCTTTTACTCTACTTGTTCAATCTGTATCCTGAGAAAATAATCTGAGGAGGTGGACAATACGAAGAAGGGTGCAGCAGCATCAGGATTAGCAGAAGGCTCACAACAAACGGATATACAGATGACATAGCCTTGCTTGCTGAAAGTGAGGAGGACTTGAAGGATTTACTGATGAAGATTAAAGCACACACACACACACACACACTACAGCCTACAGTATGGATTATAATTCAGTGTAAAGAAAATAAAAAATTACTACAGTGAGACAGATGGACGAGGTCATGATGAAGAGAAGAGATTGAAGTGGTTATGAATTTTATTTTACTTGGATACACAGTCAACCCTCATGGACAGAGTAGTCAGAATTTCATATGACTTATGGCACTGGGAAGATCTGCTGCATGAGACCTCTTTAAAGTGCTAAAGAGCAAAGATAGGACTAAACTCTGCCTAATCCAAACTTTGACATTTTTAATAGCTTCATATATATTCATTTCCAGAATTAAGCATATGATTGGATAGAAAACAAGTTTCAACAAAATTTAAAGGTTATAAGTCATACAGAGCATTTTCTCTGATCACGACTAGAACCAGAAATCAACAAAAAATAAAACAAAGAGAAAATTCAAAGAAAAAATAAGGGCTGAGCCCCGGTGGCATAATGGTTGAGTGTGGGATTGCAACCCACTGGGTTGGCAGTTCAAATCCAGCAGCAGCTCTCCAGGAGCAAGGCTGGGCCTCCTACTCCCACCAGAGGACAGAGATGTCCACACAAAAAAGAAACTAAAGAAAAAATAAGTTCGTGCTAAATATCATACTACTTAAAAATGTGGGTGATTGAATTAAAAAGTTGAACCCCAAATTCCCAGAATCAGATGAAAGGTAAACCACACCATAGTGAAAACCTTTAGGGCACAGCAAAAGTCATTCTTGATATGTATGGCAATAAATGCCTACATTAAAAAAGAAAAAGAAAAATCGAAGACCACCAGCTTAAACCAGCAACTTGAGCACATAGAAAGTAAGAGCTAAAGCAGTCCAAAACTACTGCTAAAAGAAAGAGAAAGGACTGAGCCCTGGTGGCGTAGTGGTTGTGCGCAGGACTGCGGCCCACTGGGATGAAGGTTCAATTCCAGCTCCACAGGAGCAAAGGCTGGGCCTCCTACTCCCACCACCAGAGGGCAGTGATTGCCCCCCCTCCAAAAAAAAAAAGAAATAAAGAGAAAAACCAAGGAAGGAATAAATGATACAAAGTAGAAAAATACTATAAAGATTCGACAAATCCAGAAGTTGGTTCTTTAAAAGGGTTAATAATGTTGACACTGTTGACATTACAAGCTATCCAGCAATAATAAAGGAGTTCATAACAGATTAGCATTAAAAAGCCTCCGATGAATTAGAAAACCTAGATGAAATGGACAAATTTGTCTGAAAAAGCACTGAGCGTACCATACTGTGAAGCAGTCACACCAATGAAGACTTATATGTGTCCTTTAAAAAGAGTGTCTCTGGGGCTGGGCCCCAGTGGCATTGTGGTTGTGTGCGGGACTGCGGCCCATTGCGTTGGTGGTTCAAATCCAGCAGCAGCTCTCCAGGAGCAAGGTTGGGCTCCCTACTCCCACCAGAGGGCAGTGATGCGCCCCCCCCCCAAATAAGCATGTCTCTGGGCTGGAAAGCCTGAGTGAGAAGGTTTGTGAGATAGTGAAATGGGTATGAGTGAGTGAAAGCTACTCTTTGCTGAAACTTGCTTTGGATGGAAGTAGAATGACGTTCAAGAGCTGAGCTCACAGAGAATAGGATGGTGGGACCAGAACATCTCAAACAACAGCTCACTGACGTCTAGTCAATTCTGACGCATCGTGACCCTATAGGCTAGAGTAGAGATGCCCCCATGAGCTTCCTAGGCTGTACATCTTTCCAGGAGCAGAATGCCTCATCTTTCTCCTGAGAAGGTTCCAGTGTTTTCAGCTGCTGACCTCATGATCAGTAGCCCCACAGGTAGCCCACCACACCAGGGTTAATCTTTCCCAGACGGAGCTGCTGTCAATGATGACCACGTGTGAGTCTGGTTTTCTGGGGGCAATCCCTATGGAGCCCAACGCAACTCTGACCATCGTGGTTTCCTATGAGTTGGAATCAGTGAGCGCTTTGATGGTTAGCAGATGATTGCCAGAAAGATAATAAACCCAAATTCTTGATGAACATGAGAGAATTGACAAGAGACTGACACATAACAGAGAGGAAGAAAATTGTTGTTGCCAGGTGCTGCCCAGGTGGCTCCAATTCACAGAGAGCATATGCACAACAGAATGAAATACTGCCCGATCCTCTGCCAGCCTCATAATTTTTCTTATGTCTGAGCCCATTGTTGCAGCCACTGGGTTGACCAATGTCTGGGTCGACTAGAGAAACGAATCCAGAGACACTCATATGTGTATGAGAGTACTTTATATTGAAGAGCAATTGCATATTGAGAAAATAACTCAGCCCCATCCAGATCAAATCCATGAGTCCAAAGATTAGCCCATATGTTTCATACCAGTCCATAAATGCCTCTTGAGACTCACCCAACACAGGAAATGGAAAAAATCACAGGCCAGTGGGTGGAAAATCTTGGGGAAATATCTCAGTTCTGGAGTGAGTCTCAACCTGGCTCCTCCAGCTCTAGGGTTCTGGCTCCAGCATAACTCCATGTGGCTTGTCAGCAGGAATATCTTCCAGGGAGACAAGCAGAGAGAGCCGGGCTGGCCACCAGTGAGCTATTATCTCCTCATGCCATCATCAAGCGTTGACCTGACTGGCAGGCTAGACTCCACCCCTTTTCAAATCGACAAGAAATTGTGAAAATGCCCCATCATCCTTACTTCTGGGGGGCCTTTTGTTTGTATTTCTTCCAATACAGATTTGTTTATTCTTTTAGCTTTACAGGTACTTTCAATATTCTTCACCAGCACTGTAATTCAAATTCATTAATTCTCCTTTGGTCTTTCTTATTCAATGTACAACTGTAACATGCGCACAAGATGATTGAAAATATCATGGTTTGAGCCAGGCACACCTAGGTCCTTAAAGTAATATCCTCGTTTTTAGTCCCATATACACTTGAGCATAAACTGATTTGAGTATCAGCTGAGGCACCCAATTTTACCACAAAAATGGCATTGAAAATGTGCTGAAGAACTCGACCTATACATGATTATATACAGTGCTTTAAAGAGATCTTGTGCAGCAGATTTACCCAACGCAATTTGTTATTTGATCTCTTGATCACTGTTTCTATGAGCATTGATTGTGGATCTGAACAAGATAAAATTTTGACAACTTCAATTTTTTCTGTTGATTATTCTGTTACCTCTTGATCCAGTTGTGAGAATTTTTGTTTGCTTTATATTGAGTTGTAATTCATATAGAGAACTACGAATAATGATCCTCATTAGCAAGTTCCTCAATTTCTCCTCACTTTCAGCAAGCAAGGTTGTGTCATCTGCATATCACAGGTTCTTAATAATCCTTCCCTTAATCCTGATGCCACATTTTTCTTTGTATACAAGCTTCTCTGCTTATTTGCTCGGCACATAGGTTGAACCAGTGTGGTGAAAGGATATAATGCCATCACACACCTTTCCTGATTTTAAACCATGTAGCATTCACTTGTTCTGTTCACACAACTGCCTCTTGTTCCATGCCCAATTCCACATAAGCATCATTAATGGTCTGAAGCTCTCATTCTCAGTTTGTTATGGTACAAACCCCATTAAACATTTTTCTGTTATTCTCTGCTTTTAACCAAGATCCAATTGAGGTCAACAATAATACCCCTTGTTCTACATCCTCTTCTGAATCCAGTCTCAATTTCAGGCAATCCCCCTGCAATCAGGACTGAATCATCTTGATCAAAAATTTACTAGCACATGATATCAATGATATTGTTCTATAATTTCCACATTTGGGGGATCACCTTTCTTTGGAATGGATACAAAGATAGAGAAGGTGGGTGTTAATAACAAGGGGTTATTTATTTGTTTTCCATTCTATATTAAGCAGCTAGAAAAATGACCCTAGGGGTTTTAGTGGAACATGACTAGGGCAACCCTGTACTGGCTTAATGGTAGGTGGGACCTCAGCTCACTGACATTGAGTTTAAGTTTTTATGGGAGTAAAAAGCCTCATCTCTCAGAGGCTGTCTGCCCAACATGTAATCCAGGATGACACCGGGGCTCCTGCTGTGGTACAGAGGGATTACAACAGCTTCGTATCGAAAGTGGTAGCCTTAGGAAGTGTTCAGATGACTTCAATGGCTTTTACTCAGATCTAGAAACCAGTTCTCCCGAGAATTTACATTTCCACTGCAGATACAGGAATTAGAACTGATAGTTTAAATAGCTATATTTTAAGAAGAATCATCTGGGGATTTTTGCTAATCTGTAGGTTCTGGTTTCATATATCTGCAGTGAAATGCAATTCTCAGCAGTGGGGTGGGGGCCAAACCAGAAACAATCGGAAACTCAACATTTTCTAACACTGGCTGCACACTACAATCTCCTGGGGAGCTTTTAAGAATACCATGCTTGGATCTTATTCCTGCCCCATTCAATCAAAATATCTGTTGGCAAAATAGCACCATCAGCATTTTTTAAAGTTCCTAAGAATTTCTTCAGCCATGCTGAGGAACCCCTGCTGAGCTAGAAGCCTTTAGGCTGAGAGATGGCATGAGTCTTTGGGAGCTGGGGCAGGTCTAGGATCTGCAGTTCATGCTCAGGGATTTAGGAGGGAAGGTATTTCGAGGCACTCCAGGAGCTGGGCATCTCTGATTGGAGCCCATGGCAGGTGAACAGAAAGTGAAAAAGTCCAAGCTCAGATCATTTTACTTTTGCCTACAGTTGGCCACTGGTTCCCATGGGTGAACAGATAGGGAGGTGAACAGATCGTTCGTTCTTCTTTGGAAGGGGATACTAGAGTCTGTGATCAGCATTCGGTATTACATTTGGAAAGTACCATGAACAATGAGGTGGTGTGGGTTTTTTTTGAGAGCATAAAGAGGATGAATGTTGAGCTCAGCAAACTATGACATGTTAGGAATTAAAGCAGAAAGTGGAAACATTAAGCTAGAAATAAATATTGGCTAGCTCTTTCATGAAACAGTTGGAAGGTTAGAAAAGTAAATTAGATTTAATATATTTGGCTCCAGGGGGCACACCAAAGATCAGGAATTCAAAAGCAGAAATTTTCATCTCAATGTGAGGAAGACATTTCTACCAATTAACTTTCTTGAAAGGGTCATTTGTGAAGTGGCATATTTTCTAGAATTTATAAGGGTTGGATGACCATATCTTTAAACAAGTTAATAAAATTATTGCCATACTCTCTGTAGGAGACTTGATATGATGATCTTTAAGATCACTTCTGTGATGGTTAGAATTTCTGTCAACACGACACTCCTGGCCATGGGACAATGGTGTCCAAACGGACTTGGATTCCTCTGAGTTTAACAATATGGGATCACTAAGCACAGATTCTTCATTTAGTGTTTCAGTTCAAGAGTTTAAAAGAGAGAATATAACAGATTAGCATGGTCTGCAAAATGGCCTACAGTAAGTCAAATTGAAATGAATTTGTGAAAGAAGCCCTAGAAACTCTGAACTCCTGTAGTTGCTATTTTGCATCAGTAGGCTTCATGCGGAAACTTCCTGAAGTGAATCAAGGCATCTACCTGCAATGAGGCTGATTGGGCTCCATGAGGGTAGGGTCCAAGAGGCAGCCCTCAAATGACAGCCACCACGCCTTGTGGTGGGTGTGGTTACCATAACAGACAGCAGCCTCAAAGTACTAATTATTATAACCTGACTCTATGGACCTACATTAGACAGTGTGTGGCTAGGAATGAAACAGATAAGAAGACTACTAAATATTTATTTCCCTATTCAAACAGAAAAATGTCTACATTATGTGAATAATAGTCTAACCCGAATTGCCAGAAGAGAGTCATTACCTCTCTATTAATTCTCAGACTTGAGCCAGTTTACAGACCCACAACACCTTGAATGAAGGGAAGATGGTGTCTCCTTGAGGAGGGACCCCACTAAAGGTTTATATTAATAGTCTTTCTCCTAAATCTTCCCCAAAGGCATCTATAGCCAGAACTGTGGCCAGAATAACTGTACATTGGGAAGAGGGACAATCAGAATTTTGAGGAATTACTGGGCACTGGCATTGAATTGAAATTCATCTGGGAGGCTAAATGTTTTGAAGACCCTCCAACCAGACAGGAAGTGTTTTGAGGTCATTATCAATGGAGTTTTATCTCAGGTTTGTCTCACATTGGGTCTAGTGGATCTCTCAACCCATCCTGTAGGAATTCCCTTAGTTTCAGAGTGCATTCCGGCTGGTGGTTCTTCAAAATGTTTGGGCCTCCTGGGATTAATATCATATTCAGCAACTGGTAGAACCCCCATATTGGACCCCTGGAATGTAGAATAAGGGCTATTCAGAAAAGAAAAGTCAGTGGAAGTTGTTAGAATTGCCTTGGTCTAGTAACCAAAAGTAATACAACATTCCTAAAGAATTCCAGGAATTCATGTTACCATTCAGGACTGAAGGATACAGGGGTGGTAATTCCCACCACACCCCATTTAACTTGCCTATTTGTCCTGTGTAAAAATGAGATGAATCTTGGAAAATGACAATGCATAATCACAAACCTAACAAGGTGGTAACTCTAATTACAGTTGCTGTTCCAGACTTTGTTGCTTGAGCAAATGAATATTTCTCCTGGCACTTGGTATACAGCTACTGATCTGGCCAATATATTTTGCCCATTCTGGTTTTGAAGAACCACCAGAAGTAGTTTGCATTGAAGGGACAAGGGCAACAATACACTTTTACAATACCCTCTTGGACTTATGTCAATTCTCCAGGATTATGCCATAATCTAGTTCATAGGGAACTTGATTACCTTTCCTTTCTGAAAAATGTCTCACTGTTCCCCTGCATTGATGGCATTATGCTGATTGGACCTAGTAAGAAGAAGTATCAGTGACTTTGGATTTCTTGGTAAAGCATGGTAAAGGGTGAGAAATGAAAAAATAAGAATTCAGATGCCTTCCACCTCAGTGAAATTTCTAGGTGTCCAGTGTGTGTGGCATGCCAAGATAACCCTACTAAAGTGAAAGTTATTACATCTGACCCTTCCCACAATTAAAAAGGAGGCACACACAATGTCTGGTGGGCCTCTTTCGATTTGAGAGGCAACATATTCCTCATCTGAGGGTGCTACTCTGACTTAGATATTAAGTGACTTGAAAAACAGCCATCTATGGGTGGAGTCCAGAACAAGAGAAGACTCTGCAATGGCTCCGGCTGCCATGCAAGCTGGTGTGCCATTTGATCCAATGATCCAATAGTGTTTGGGGTGGCAGATCGAGATGCTGTTTGGAGTCTTTGGCAGTCCCAATTGACAAAGACTAGCACAGACCTTGAGAATTTTGGAGCAAAACCCTGCTATTGTCCACAGATAGCTCCTTGCCTTTTGAAAAACAGCTGGTGGCTTGTTACTGGATCTTAGTGGAAACTGTACATTTCACCATGGGTCAGCAAGTCACCATAAGGCCTATCATGAACATGGTGTTGGCCAACAGAGTCATAAAGTTGGACATTCACGGTAGCACTCCATCATTAAATGGGAGCTGTGTGTAGAAGATTGAGTTAGAGAGCAGGACTTGAAGTTATCGCCCAAGCTGCCTACAGAAATGGCCGAAATGCCTATTGTCGCCACTCTTGTCAAATTCCATCTTTCTCCCAATATCCACCTTTGACCTCATAGGGAGTTCCTTATCATGAGTTGACTGAGGAACAGAGAACTCCGACTTGGTTTACGTTGGTTCTGCGTGCTCTGCAGGAACCACTCAAAAGTGGACAGTACAAATACTCCAGAATGTTTCAGAAACCTCTTTGAAGGACATTGGTGAAGGGGAACCCTTCCAATGGGCAGAAATTTAAACAGCAGTCTTCACCATTCAGTTTACTTGGAAGGAGAAATGACCAAATATATGGTCTACGTATTATTAATTCATGGGCTGTGCCAATGGTTTGGTTTGATGGTCAGGAACTTGGAAGAAGCATGATTGGAAAATTGGTGACAAAGAAGTGTGGGGATTAGAGAAATGGATCGTTATTTCTAAAGGGTCCCAAAAAATGAAGATATTTGTGTCTCATGGTAATGCTCCTCAAAGGGTGAACGCTCCTCTATAGAGGATGACTTGCAACAATCAAGTGGACAGAAAAACACATCTGCAGAAATTAGTCATCCTTTTCACCTAGCAACTCCTGCCCTTTCCCAAGGGATGCAGAAACAAAATGGCCATGGTGTCAGGGAAGCCTACACTGTATGTGTGGGCTTGGTAACAGGGACTTCCAGTCACCAACATTGACTTAGATATTGCCACTGCTGAGTATCCAATCTTCCATCAGCAGGGCCAATAATGAGTCCAAGATATGGGACCATGCCTCAAGTGCATCAACCAGCATCATGATGGCATTTTGATTACATAGGACCAGTGAAAAGGGCACTTTTTGTTCTAACTGGAATAGACTCTCTGGATATGAATTTGTTTTCCTTGCATGCAATATTTCTGCTACAGTCATCATTCTTGGACTTACAGAATATTGCATACAGTGACATGTTATCCAGCACAGCATCACCTCAGATCAAAGCACTCACTTCACAGCAAATTAAGTGCAATGGGAAGTGCAAGTACTCATGGAATCCACTGGTTCCTCATCATCCTGAAGCAGCTGGCTTGATAGAATTAAATCAACTTCTAGAGACACCATTACAGTACCAGCTTGTTGACAAAATCTTTCATGGCTAAGATAATGTTCTCCAGGAGGCTGCATTTTCTCTAAACCATCATCCAATATCTGGTGCTATTTGTCCAATACCAAAATTAATGACTCTAGGATCCAGGGAGTGGCACCTCTCGCCACTCCTAATGACCATTCACCACATTTTTGCTTCCTGTCCATGCGACAATCTGCTCTTCAGGTCTGGAAGGCTTAGTTCCAAAGGAAGGAATAATTCCACTTGGAGAAGTGGCACTGATTCTATTGAACTGGAAGTTAAGAAAGTCGCCTGGTCTTTTGAACTCCTCATGCCTTTGGACCAATAAGAAAAGAAGGGTTTTACTGTATCAAGTGGCTTAATCTATCCTGATTACCAAGGGGAAATAGGGTGAGTATTGCATAATGGAGGCAAAGAATATGTGTAGAATTCACGACAGTGGTTAGATTGTCTCTTAGTACTACCATATCTTGGTTTTAAAGTCAAAGGGAAACTACAGCAACCCAATTATGACATGAATACTAATGGCCAGACTCTTCATGAATAAAAGTATGGATCACCCCATCAGCAATGAACTACAACCAGCTGAGGTACTTGTTGAGGACAAAGGAAATACTGAATGGATAATGGAACAAGGTGGTTCTAAATGCCAAATATGGCAACATGACCAATTGCAGAAATAAGAATTCTAATTTCTGTTTCTCTTATCTTTTATTTATTTCTTTTAAAAATCATTTTATTGGGGGCTCATACAACTTATCACAATCCATACATTTCTCCATTGTTTTAAGTACATTTGTACATTTGTTGCCATCATCATTCTCAAAACAATTTTTTTTCTACTTGGTATCAGCTCCTCATTTTCCCCTCCCTCCATTTTCCACCCTCCCCACTTCAGAACCTTGATAATTTATAAATTATTATTTTTTTCATATTTTATACTGTCTGATGTCTCCCTTCACCCACTTTTCTGTTGTCTGTCTCCAAGGGAGGGGGATTCTATGTAGAGTCTTGTGATCAGTTCCCCCTTCCTCCCCCAACGTCCCCTTACCTTCCTGGTCTCTCTACTCTCATTGTTGGTCCCGAGGGGTTTATCTCTCCTGGATTCCATGTTTCCAGCTCTTACCTGTACCAGTGCACATTTCTGGTGTAGGCAGATTTGTAAGGTAGAATTGGAATCATGACAGTGGGGATGGGGTGGAGAAAGCATTAGAGAACCAGAGGAATGTTGTATGTTTCATCAGTGCTGTACTGCACCCTGACTGGTTCATCTCCTCCCCGTGACCCTTCTGTAAGGGTATGTTCAGTTGCCTACACTTGAATTTTGAGTCTCCACTCTGCATTCCCCCTAATTAACAATGATATGACTTTTTTTCTTTGATGTCTGATACTTGATCCTATGGATACCGTGTGATCACACAGGCTGGTGTGTTTCTTCCATGTGGGCTTTGTGGCTTTTCAGTTAAATGGCCGTTTATCTTCAAACCTTTGAGACCCTATGTTTTTGACAGCTGGACACCATCAGCTTTCTTCACCACATTTACTTAGTCCTAGGCGATCATGTCAGGGAGGTGAGCATCATGGAATGCCAGTTTAATAGAACAAAGTGTTCTTACACATAGCTTTATTTCACCATTTTCACATATAAATATACTTACATATGTACGTGTCTATATTTAGACTTTTATAAATGCCCTTTTCCTATTAGTTCTTTCCTCTCTATCCTTCTACTTTTCTCTTGTCCCACTATCATGTTCACCCTTTGTCGGGTTTCAGTAATTTCTCTTGGTTACACTACCCTTGAGCAAGCCATATCAGGTCTCCTACACCCTCCTCACCACTGATTTTGGGTCATTTGTGGTTCCCTGGTCCCAGAGTTTGTTAAAACCCACTTCCTTCCCCTACCTCTCCCTCTCCCATGATCCCAGGAACCTTTGGTCCAGTTGTTTTCTCCTCCAGATTGTTTATCCTGAGAACTCTAATTTTTATGAGCAATTTCTATTCGTGTATATGCTTCAAATATTTTAATTTTGTTCACTTCTAAAGTAATAAGTTGAAAATGGCATTTGTGCATTTTCAGTTGTATGCTTGTTAGGTGCATCATATTAGGTACAAGCATGAATTTATTATTGCCTTTGTTTGGAGATGATGTATGGTTGAAGAGTTGTGTACAAGGGTCCAGTTGACCACAGGCGATCTATGGTGGTTCAAGTTTATGTCAACTAGATAATCCTAGGTGAAGTTAGGGGTGTAACAACCTATCAATCAAGTCACAGCCTGATGGCACTTCTTTGAGGATGGCTTTTGTGTAAGAGAGTTACAGCAGAGGTGTACACACTTGTCCCTTCACCTTTTGCTGGGACTGGATTAATCCTAAGTGTGGTTCATCAATCTCTTGTTGTGTCACCATTGATTCCAGGAGCAGTCAGCAAACTGCCAACCTTGGACTCGCTAGCCAACCATGGATTAAATTTCCTCTGTATCCACCAGCCTGTGCCCCTCCTGCTTTATCACCCTGCTGCCTGTTCATCAGATTTCACACCGCAAGAGTCACGATATGTCTTCAGCTACATTTAATGTATAGACTAGAACTGTACTGGACTTAGCTATTTCTTCAGCTGTGTAAGACATTGGTTGATATCAATCTCTTTCTATATATGTAGATGTATAAGGATCACTGGTTTTAAATCTTTCAAAAAACCAAACTAACACAGCCTCTATTACGTTCTAGAAAATTCATTAGTGTGAACATTAAAGCTAATTTGAAGACCACAATAAAATTCTTGGTATCAGCCATTGTTGGGGCAAATGGAAGTGTTAGATTGTTTCAAGCAAGCATTATGCTAGGAAAGGTTATGAATCAATTGCTGTTGAGCAGGCTCTGATTGAGAGTGAGCCTCTATGACAGAGTAGAGCTACCCCCATGCAGCTACGAAGGGGGTCTTTCTTCCACAGAGTGGCTGGTGACTTCCCATCACTGACCTGTGGGTTAGCCGTGGAGTGTTTAACCTCTATGCCATCGGAGCTCTGTGGGGAAGCAGCAACATTGAACTATTCAAGATGTCAATTTTTGCTTCTGTGTTTTTGAACTGAAAAATTAAGTGCTTACTCCCATATAGATATTAATAGTTTGGCACATTAATAGTGAAGTAATAGACTCTATTAGTCAACTCTGGTTGACTAATAGATCAACATATTAGTTGATCCTCATCATGTTTCTGTTTAAGTTGGTCAGTATTTTTACAGGGGGAGAAACTTGAAGCACAGTGAAATCCTGGAGATTTGAGGGGAGTCATAGCTTAAATTCAGCCTCACAGCCCAGAGTAAACCAATTATCACAATTTAGTGGTTATATGTCTCTAATAGTGGCGATGTATAGAATACAGACTAAAGTAGATGTAGACACTCCATTCAAAAGGATTTCCACATAAGCCAAGGCAGATAACAATTAATAAAGAAAACAGGCTGTATATTTTAGGGAGACTCAGTATATGTAATCTTGTTTTCTAAAAAACTAAAGCTGGTTTCTTGTGACGACACCTTGTGATGACACCTCACCATAACAACTTAGAAATGAGTCTACTATAAGCATGCTTGAATTTTGGAATGATTTTTAGAGGGGTCAGATTCAGGACTCACCCTCCACTTGTCTGTGAGATTTTCTGTAAGAAGCCTCCCAAACAAAAGCCACTTTCAAAACAATAACCACAAGGTGGCTTTAGAAATAGGCAGGTGGACTAATGACTAGTAGTTTTAAGGAATTAGATATAGAAGCTCTCATAGGCTGTCCCTAATGGCAAAAGTATGAAGTTTGGTAGCTGAAAGAGTGGGGACTTGGTTGTCAAAAACATGCACCCTCCTTTTTGAGGGGTTTAGGGAGAAGATAACAGCTAATGACACCAGCAGATATTTAGAAAGACATAGGCTAATAGGATTTCTTTTTGTCTTCTGACCTTTTCTGACCTTTTCAAGAAACTGGACAGAAAACATGGGGACAAACAAAACTACTAATCCCTTCCACCTTCAGGGAGGATCTGGGTGGGCACATCATTTTGCTAATTATGATAGCTAAGGAAAGAACTCTATCATGGGAGAAGAACCAGGGAACCAACTCACTTGAAACAGAAAACAATTGCCTTTAATTAGAACTCATAGGGACACTATAGGACATGGTTTGAACCACCCCATAAGGATTATGGAAACAGACTGCTTTATCTTCCTCCCCCCAAGTGGCTGATGGTACCACGAGTGGGGTCTGACTGGGTGGCGAAACACACCACACAGCAAGGTGACTTTAATGTGTAACCAGCCCAAATGTTGCCCAGTCCAAAACCATCTTCATGGTTTTCTCTGTTTCAGTCCTTTGTGGAAGCTATTTTGTCAGTCCATCTCATTGGAGGTTTCTATCGCCCCTCTACTTTATCAAGCATGACATCTTTCTGGCCATTGGTCTTTCCCGATGACACCGTGTCCAAAATAAGCAAGACAGTTTCACTATCCTCACTTCTAAGGAACATTTGGTTGTGTTCTAAGGCTAATTTGTTCTCTTACTAGCCTTTTGCATGTTCACTGCTCTTTGCCAACACCACAGTTCCAGTGTATTCTGTCCTACGGTGCTGCTCACACTTTATTTACTTGTTTATATTTTATTGTTTGATATTATATTTATATATACTTAATCATTTTATTGGAGGCGCTTATAGCTCATCACAATCCATCCATCATGTCAAGCCAATTTGTACATGTTGCCATCATCCTTTCAAAACATTTTCTTTCTACATAATATGTTAGTTCTGGTAGACTCGAGAAACAAATTCATAAATGCACATATACATATAAGGGAGAGGTTTATATACAAGAGGAATGGAACATTGAGAAAGCATCCCAACTCAATCCAGTCTAAGTTCATAAATCTGATATTAACTTATATGTCCAATACCAGTCCATATGTCCTCTTCAGACTCACAAAGCATAGCAATGACGCCAGGACAATCACAGGTCAGTGGATGCAGAGTCTTGTGTATCTAGTGGCAGTAAAAGCATCTCAGCACTGGCAGGGGTCTCCCCATGGCTCCTCCAGTTTCCAGGGCTCAGAGTCTATCGGCACGCTGCCATGTGTCTCATCAGCTGCAATGTCTGCCAGGAATTAAGTCTTGTGTTTGGTCAGTAGAGCATCTCCAAGGGACTGAGTCAGTGAGTCTCTCACCTCCAAGGGGAAATACCATGAGACTTGCTAAAATTCTCAGGAGAAAGCCATGCCCACACAGAGGTCTCATTGGCTATCTCCAGATTGTGAGGCTACAGATATCTGCATATGCTTGAATAAATTATCATGATTAGAAAAGAGATTAAGAAGAAATCAGAGCTTCATAAGGGAAAAGGCTGGCGCAGCTGATGATCTGCCATCTGCCAAAATTTAGATTGCAATTTGAACTCCAGATTGACTCCACCCCTCCCCTTCCAAGCCTGAATTGACAAAAGAGTACATGACTGCCACATACATTGAACCAAAGTGAGCAAACCTGGAAGTCAACAGTGATCCTCCCTTGTTATTGTTATCAGGTGGTGCCGGGTCCATTCTGACTCATAGCTACCCCACGTGCCAGAGAAGATTTGCCCTATAGATATTTCACGTTTATAATCTTTAGTGGAAAGAGATTGACTCTAATCTGCAGCTAATTTAACCCTGGGCGATCTTGAGCCAATTAAAGACTCTTAGACCAGGACTACATCCAGGCCCAATAGATCAAAATCCTGGGCTATGAGACATGAGCACTTACAAAGCAAAACAAAACATTCTAGCTGGTTGCAATGAGTAAAGAAGCCCAAGATTCACTGACAAATAAGTTCCCTGCCAGTCGTTGGAGTTCACATTGAAATCTAAATTTTGGCAGATGGCAGAACATCAGCTGCCCCAGTCTTTTCCCTTGTGATGCTCTGATTTCTTCTTAATCTCTTCTCTAATCATGATAATTTATTCAAGCATCTGCAGATATCTGTAGCCTCAAGCCCAGGATCTGGAATGATGCATCTGTTTGAGGCTGGCACGACTTAACTTGAAGGATGAGCTGGACTAATGTGTCAACTTCTTATTACTCATCCTATATTATTTGAATGAACTTCCTGTTATTTAGAAATTGGGCCCATTTGCTCATTGCAAACAGCTGGATATCAGCCTAATTAGAGTGATTTTGAGTCCTATAATTTAGAGTGGAGAGGCTGCCAAATGGAGGTCAGTTTTATGGTGGTGAGATGTGAAACCCTTCAAAATGACCTTGTTAGCTCAAACCTTGTGTTTTACTCATGATGCTTTCTATTAATTATTTAGAGTATTAACGGTAAGGATATATGATTTATAAAAGATTAAAATAATCCTCAAAATACATGAATGAAAGTTGGATAATATACCTTTTTCAGAAACAAGGCGCCCTGGTGGCAGAGAGGTTTTGAGTTGGGCTGTGACTTGAGGTCAGCTGCTCAAAAGCACCAGTCACAACTCAGCAGAAAGCTTTCTATTCCTGTAAAAAATTATGGTCTCTGAGCCCCACAGGAGAGAGACATTCTGCCCTTTCCCTCAGGTTACTGTGAGTCGGATTCGACTTGATGACAGTGAGTTCGCTGTTTTGTTTTAGACATGTGCCACCAGGGCTCAATATATGTACGTTGATTTTTTTGAGGAGGGTTGGACCATATGGCCCGTAGATGGCACAGTTTGTCCTTGGCTCAGTTTGGCTCAGGCAACTCCACAACTCTGCATAAGAATGATCGGACAAGCTACTTTCATAGAGATCACAGTCAAGAAAAACCCCGAGAACACATTCAAACTCTATTTAACACACAGAGTCAGTAGGAGTTGAAATCAACTGAGAGATAAGAAAATATTTTTGTTTGTTTTTTTGGGGGGCATCACTGCCTCTGGTGTTCGTGGGTGCCACCCAATGCTGCTCCTGAGAGCTGCTGCTGGATCTGAACCGCCAAGCCCACGGGCCATAGTCCCGCACTCAACCACTTATGCCACCGGGGCTCAGCTCCAGTAAGAGAATTTTTAATGAAGCATATGATATATATATGTATGTATATATATACACACATATATATAGTTTGTTTCTTGAGGGACATCACTGCCCTCTGGTGGTAGTGGGAGATACCCAGCTTTGCTCCTGGAGAACTGCTGCTAGATTTGAACAGCCAAGCCCATGGGCCACAGTCCCACACTCAACCACTATGCCACCGGGGCTCAGCTCGAAGCATACAATATTTTTAACAGTTTTATTGACCTGTAATTCACATACTATACAATGGCCTAATTTTATCTTTGAACATTATGCAATCAGTACCACAATCAATTTTGAAATATTTACTTCTTTCTTGTACTCTTATGAACTCTCTAGTTCTCTCCATTTTTCCTAAGACACTATTAACCCAGTTACTGTCTCCATAGGTTTACTATCCTGGGTTTCATATATAGAAAAACATACAAAATCAAATCAGCCAAAAAAAGCCAGCAATAAGAACATAACAAAGAAACACATTAATAAAAATGAAACTAGAATATATTAAATGCTAGGACACATTTTAAATGGTTTAAAAGAGAGAACGAATGATAAGGTACTGAATTTAACCTAATTACATCTGTACTAGTCCACTTTCCAATGCACACTGTCTGAGAACGAGGCTATTGACATCTCCAGGCAATGGTAAGAGGGCACTCCCCAGAGACTTGATCACCCGGCAAAGGGGACTTTTGGCTTTCAGTGTTGTTCATAGCCTTCTTCAAGCAGGATACTTGGAACATAAAATCTAATACAGTAACATCCTCTGGTCTTCGATTTGGTTACTTATCATCTTTGGGTCACAGAGGCTCATGTGCTTCTTCCATGTGGGCTTAACTTATGCTTCCCGTAGATAGTGTCTCATCTTAAGACAAGTCATTAAGAGCCCAGATGCCATCCTTTCTGTGAGCTGGGCACCCTCTGATTTCTTCATCACACTTTGCTTCAGTGATCTCTTCTTAGGGACAAATACCAAATAGGGTGTTATCCGAGCTAATTGTTCTTATATTGGGTATAGAATTAAGTGTGAGTCCCAAATCCATTGGTTTATATGTCTGTGGTTCATCTTAGATTAAAATATATGGATTATTGATTTGTGCTTAAGGGATGGGATACTATATGCAAAAATTGAGGGCTGTGTATTGGGAAAAACTTTCAATAACCATCATTCACAAAGCCAGATCTATGTCTGCTGGACTAGAACATACCAGAGAAAGAGGAGAGCATGAAAATATAAAGTTATGTTGGTCTTCAGTTACTATTTGCTAGGCATCTTCAAAGCAGGAGATTTGAACCAATGTCTAATGACTTCCAAATCCATAAACTTGAGATAGTAGTAATCTGTGAAGCATCCAACATCATTCAACAAAAAGACATTTTATTTGAAAAGGAAGGGGTGAGACCATACCTCAACTCATTTTATGAGATCAGCATCATCTTAATTTCAAAAGTCAGATAAAGATGGTACTAGAAAAGAAAACTACTGATTCATGTTCATTATGAATAAATATGCAAATAACAGGATAAATAAAAAATGCACTGTTATTAAGGTTTTGAATTTTATACATGTGTGTATTCTGAACAAAACAGGTTTAAATGTGTCTCTGCAATTAGTCAAGGGCTGCAGACAAGTTTTCTCAGTAGTCCTCAAACATTTATCTTAGTTTCACATAAGAAAAAAGATGCAGTCAAAACAGTGGCCCATAAGGGGTCCTGCTAGGCCAATTAAATTCAGGTGAAGTGATCAGCTTAGAAAGTTATAGAATTCCAAAGTAGCATAGTGGTTTTTTGTTTTTTTTTTGCAGGGCTGCTAACCACAGGTCAGGAGTTTGAAACCACCAGCCACTCCATAGGTGAAAAACGAGGCTTTCTGTATCTGTCTAGAGTTACAGTCTCAGAATCTGAGAGAGGAAGTTCTACCCTGCCTTTTAGGGTCACTGTGAGTCAGAATCAGCTTGAAGGAAGTGAATTTGGATTTTGAATTGAATCTTGATAGATCTCCCTAAAGGACAGAGGATGATCACAGGAGCTTATTAAGAATCCATTTTAAGAGAATGATGATGGCAAAAAATGTGCAAATGTGGTCTCCGTACAATTGATATATGTAGTGAATGTGATAAGAGTTGTATGAGCCTCCCCCCCAAAAAAGATTCAATTAAAAAAAAGGGAAAATGATGTAAAAAAAAAAGAATATTGAAAACTGCATGGGTGAGAAAAAGACCAGGAAAAACATGCTGAAGCTTTGTTTGTTTGTTTTAGTTATAGCAATGTGGTAGCTATGGTTGTCCTAAGAAAAACATTTTTTCAGAACCTTACCCTACCCACTCTAAGGCACCTTCAGAGAGCTTTTTATTTCCTCTCCTCAAAGACTATTTCAAGGGAACATGCTTTGAGTCTCTTGAGGATGTCCCAATGATGATTGTGATGTAGTTTAAATTGAAGAGTACAGAACTATTTGATGAAGGAGTTAGAGAGAAGAAGAAACAGCCTTTAAAATATATAAACCTAGACAGAAGATACGTCAGAAGCAATAGCTTCGCATGCTGGCCTTCTTGTTTAATAAAGGATTCTATGATTTTATAATAATATTCTTTTACGTACCCTCATAGTAGTAGCAAATGGAATTCAATAGTATATAAAAAGTTGTACACGCCCAGTATGATTTATTACAGGAGTGCAAGGATTGTTCACTATAAGGAAACTGATATACAACAAAATTACACTATAGTAGCAGAATGGCACAAAGAAACCACATTATGGTCGATTGACAATAAAAAAGAAATAAAATGCTTCCATACCAGAAAGCAGGATGTGAAACTCTCTGTTGCAGCTCACATGATCCAATATATAGAAAATCCAAAGACTCCAGTAAAAAGTTAGTGGAACAAATGCACTAACTTTGCAGTTTCAGAGTGCCAGGGCAACATGAAATATCACATGTGACTCTATGCTTTCTCAAGCTGAAAATGAATTTAAGAAAACAATCACATTCATAGTAGAATGTAAAATGAGAATCAGAATAAATTTAACCAGAGAGATGAATCTGTCACTTAAAACTATAGCACATTGATGAAATGAATGAAAGAAAACCTAAATAAATGAAAAAAACTATCTTTTAAAAAAATATATTTTGAAAAAAAAACTATCTTGTATTCATGCATTGTAAGACTTAATACTGTTAAGATGGCAATACTATCCACAGTGACCTTTTCTGGAAATAAAAAATATAATCCTTAAGTTCATATGTCATTTCAAGGGGAACTGAATAGCAAAAAGAATTTGAAAAATAAGGGCAAAGTAGGAGGACTCACACTTTCCAGTTTCAAAATGGATCATCAAGCTACAGAAATAAAAAAAAGTCTACTAAAAATATAACAATAGGCATATAAACCCAATAAAATATTCTTGAGAACCCAGAGAAAAACCTATACATCTTTGGCCAATCAATATTTTCCAAGTGTACCAAGTTCATTTAATAGAAAAAGAATAGTATCCTCAACAAATGGTGCTGGGATATGTGGATCTCTCCATGTCAAAAAAAAAAAAAAAGAGAGAGGGAGAGATTAGATCTGTACCTCACATCATATACTAAAATTATCTCAAAATGTACCAACCATCTAAAACATTTGAAATCATGAAGCTCATTACAATAACATTGGGATACACCTTCAAGGCCTTGTTTCTGATCTTGGTTTTTTAGTTTGACACTAAAAGCATGAGCAGAAAAAAGAAAAATAAATAGACAAATTAGACTATCAAAATAAACATTTGTGTATCTGGAATATATCAAGAAGTGAATAATCTACAGATTTGGAGACAATATTTCTGTGATAGTTAGGGACTGTGGCAACTTCACACTCCTGGGTTAGGGTAGGGGTGCCCAAACGTGGGTCGCACCTCCTTGGTCTCAGGAGACCTTCTGTATAAGAGAGAGAGGCTGGACAGAGTTGGATCCTCTTTGGCTCTTAAGCATGCGGGAGCTGGATCTTGCATCTGGGTCCTGTCCTGTTGTGTTGCCTGATGATCCCAGAAGCCATCAGCAGACAATCCAGAGTAGATTCAGGAGACCTTGGCATGCACAGCCTATGCCCCCTGCCATCTCTGCTTCATCATCCTATGTCCTGTTCATCAGTTTCCATGAGTTAGGAGACACTTGATTTGGGCTGGACGTGCCTATTTGTACAACTGTGTAAAGCCATTTCTTGATATAATTTTCTTTCTAGATACAATACTGATATCATGTATAAGTAGAATTTTGCTGAAGATCATCCAGTAATGGTGTAGCAATACATTAACAAGGTGCTCCCAGAGGTTTAGGCCCTAAAAGGATGAACTAATCTGTCTTGGAAGCAGTATGGTCAGAGTGTGTCTTAGAGATAAGAGCAGTGAAACTTTGTCTTACTTGTTTGTCACGTTGCCATGTCACTTTGGACATGTTGTCAGGAGAGACGGGTCCCTAGAGAAGGACATTATGTTTGACAAAGTGGAGGGGCAGCAAAACAGGGGTAGGCCTCAAGGAGATGGATTGGCACTGTGGCTACAACGATGGGGTCGGCAAAAAGGAACAATTGTGAGGGCGGTACAGGACAGGGCGGTGCTTTGTTCTGCTGTGCCTGGGTCAGAAGCCACTTGATGGCACCTCGCAACAAGAACATGTCCAGTACATACCAGCATCATTGATTTTGCTTCCTAGAGAATCCAACCTAACACAACACGGGATTCGTATACTTGGTAAGCATTTGTGATTGAAAACATATAAAGAACTGTGGAAACTCAACAACAACAAAAAGACAAATGGACCAATTAAAAAAAATCGGTGATGGCCTTGAACAGACAATTCTCCAAAGAAGACATACAAGTAGTCAATCACATAAAAAAGATACTTCACCTCATTAACCATGAGGAGAATGAAATTCAAACTCCCTTTACATTCACTAGGAAATCTCTGATCCGAAAATTGGAAAATAAACGCTGGCAAGGATGCAGTGATAACAGAACTTTAGGGCCGTGCTGGTGTAGTGTGAAATGATGCGGCTGCTGTGCAGTTTGGCAGCCGTCCAAAAAGTTAACATCGAATCGCCATGACTCAGGGTAACCATAATGTTATAGAGTGGTACAAACTATTGTTCAACCTACACCTGCTTTCTGAGAGCATGTTTGAGTAGGTTGTTGCAGCTATTGTGTAATGCCTTTCAACCTACACGGCTCATCTTCTAGCAGGTTGGACAATATTCCATAGCGAACCATACCATTTTAATTGCCTGATTTCCGGAAATAGATCACCACGTCTTTAGCCTAGTGTCTTCATCGGATAGTCCCACGGAAACCTGTCCACGATGAGTGACCTTGCTGCTATTTAAAGGACTGGTGGCATAGCTTCCAGCATCATAGCAAAAGGAGAGCCAACTGGGTCTGACAAGCTAAGAGATGAGTAGGAAGCTGGTGAATCACCATGGGACGCAACATTCCGCTTCTAGATACACACACCAACGTGAAAGTGAGGACTCAAATAGAAATGAGGGGCTTCAAAAAGTTCCTGGGAAAAATGGAATGAAAAGATAATGGGAATTTTTCATGAATTCTTGAAGCCTTCACTGATTAACATGACTAGGTTTCAGAGACTAGGTCATTATGCAAAAATTGATGAGGAGAAAATAAGAATGACCTCATCAGATCACAGATCGGTGTAATTATTGCCTAACTACAAACCGCTGAGGATCATGGTCCAGTTAAAACGTCACATGGTCTTCATCATCACAGGCGGTGTTGCTCTCACTGTACCCTCCTTGTAGTATTATTCGCAATAGCCCAAATGAAGAAGCAATCTATGTATATCTACAAAGAGTTGGTTAAACACAATGTGGAAATAATACTGGGATAATATTCAGTTACAAGTGGAAATGAAGTTCTAATGCCTGCCGTGGACTGGATGGACCTTAAAGTAAGTGAAGTAGAAAAAAAAAGGAGGTCACCACAAAAGAATAAATACACTGTGATCTCACATGGAACAGGCAAATGCATGGAGAACTACATTTACTAGTGGTCATCAAGGACTGAGGGGGTGAGGGAATGGGCAATTATTGTTTGAGGATTACTGAGCTGTTATTCAGGCTAATGTAAAAACCTTTGGAAATAAATAGTGACAATGGTTTCACAATGTAGTCTTAGTAATTGATGTCGATAAAAGTACACTTAAAAGTAGTTAATTATGCATACCCCCTGTATATACAGTTCTACTACAACATTTAAAATAATAGCACAAATAGTTTCATGTGAGTATTTGCTACAGTAAGAAAATGTATTCCCTCTTTGAGGAGAAAGGTGGAGAGGTTCCAGGTCTTCCAGAAGTGCTGTGAGCTATCTGATGAAGCCCCAGAAGTCCAGCTGCCACATACATTGGGGTGTGTGGGTAATGGGGAAAACAAACCAAAAATGAACCCAGGAGTCGGATGTGAAAAGTTGGAGCACTGGGTGGAGGCGGTCAGGAAATTGAGGGAAGAATCAGGAGAGAATAAGACTGTTGCCGTGGGTGGAGGAGATACTGAGCAGAGAGGGGATAGAAAAGAGGATATCACAGCTGCTTGCTCTGAATTAAGAATGAACTTTTTATGATCTTTGTAACTTTGAACAGTCCGTGTTGAGGTGGCTGGTTTGGAGTCCAGGAGTCTGTTTGGGTTACAGTAGAATATCTTTATATTAATGGAGAGCAAATCAAGCATATGATCAGTCAGCCCACTGGAAATAAACTTATCAAAAATTCTTTGGGTGCCTTCCTCCGACGCTCTCATTTGTTTGGTGCTCCTATTCTTTTGCTGCCACATTCAATTTGTGTATACCAATTTAAACTCTTGAAATGGATTTTTCATGATGTGGAAGCAAAAGGGAAGGGTCCTCTCTGTCATCTATGTAAGATTGTGCTACATTCCCCAAACACTCAATGCCCTTAGAGGTTGGTGGCTCCTGATGGAGATATTTAGACTGGCACAATTGGCACCAACACAGAATGGACACAAACAAGCATTTCCCCACTCACAACACCTATACTTGCAAGTATACATTTTATTTCTGCTCCCTCCCTCTCCCCAATATATAGTTAGTGTTAAATATTAGATAATCCAGAGCCTTTTGTTGACCCTTACTGATTTCTTTAAATGCCTAAGCTTATTCCATTAACAGAAAAGATGACTTATATATATATAACCTACAGTTTCATATATTTTGGGGAGGGACATCACTGCCCTCTGGTGGTTGTGGGAGCTACCCAGCCTTGCTCCTGGAGAGCTGCTGCTGCATTTGAACCGCCAAGCCCGTGGGCCGCAGTCCTGCACTCAACCACTATGCCACGGGGCTCAGCCTACAGTTTCATATTTTTAAACCTTGGTGTCAACTTCCTTTCCAGGATTTCTGATCAAGGTGTCAAACAACTCTTTTCTTTTCTTTTTTTTTTTTTTGGTTTTGGTTTTGGGGGCATCACTGCCTTCTGATGGTATGAGTAGGAGGCCCAGCCTTGCTGCTGGATTTGAACCTCCAACCCAGTGGACCACAGTCCCGTGCACAACCACTGTGCCACCGGGGATCAGCCTCAAACAACTCTTTTCCCCAAAAAATTACAATTCTATTTGTTTTAAAACCTGTGGTCCATGTCTTTTGGGATGTCGTTTTCATTTTCTTTCCCATTACAGATTCCAAGATGACAGGATCACATCCCTTCTCATCAAATCACCAACCACAGGTCCCTCAGTTCTCAGAATTTGGTCTGGAGTGTGACTTTTCTTTGTGGCTTCCTGTGCTTTCCAAGAGATGAAATTGCTAGCAGGGCAAGTAAAATAATGACTCTGATACCTTATTTTTCCATAGTAGGGGTGGTTGGGATGCTGACGTGAGTAATATATTTGAACTCCACTGTGCATTCCTGTCTTTATCAAAAAGCAAGTGATTTTCATGTGTCTTGCTGCACATTTCATTTGTGTTCACTCCCTTTGTATCCCCTCAACTAGGTACTTTCTAATCTAATTTGCTTCTGTTATGGGAAAAATGAATTCCTAGATATGCTTCTCTCTATACTCTGGAGAAGTCTTGGTGGCATATTGGTTAAGAGTTGGCCCTAACCATCGTTCTGAGGGAGAAAGATGGGACTTCCTACTCTTTGTCCTCCAAGAGTTATAATCTCAGAAACTCAAAGATGCAGTTGGAATTGACTTGATGCAGTGAGTTTGAGATTTTTACATATATTCTTGAGGGTTGCTTTTCCTCTGCCTTGTTTCCAATGTACCTGCTTTTTTAAAAAATGAAGTGTGACTTTCCAGTATTAGGAGATTAGTTCCATCTCTCCAAGATTCAGTTTGTCTTGCTGCACTGTATTATACTTCCTGGTTTGACTATTCCCTTTGAATACAGTCCCCCCTCTGCTTTTGATTAAAGCAAAGAAAACAAAATTCTCACACCTGAACCACTAGGTGATATCATCACAAATGCAGAAAAGATTGAACTGACCGTGATTTTATCTTCCTTGGATCTACAATCAATGCTGATGGAAACAGCAGTCAAGAAATCAAATTACACCTTGCATTGGGTAAATCCCCTGCACAAGATCTCCTTACAATATTGAAGAACAAGGATGTCACTTCAAAGACTAAAGTTTGCCTAACCCAAATCATGGTATTTTCATGAAATATCATGTGAAAACTGGACATTGAATAGAGAAAATTAAAGAAGAACTGATGCATTTGTATTATGGTGCTGGGGGAGAATATCAAGTACCGTGATCTGCCTGAAGAACAAACAAATCTTGGAATAAGTACAGCCAGAAAGTCTTTTAGAAGAGAGCAGGGCGAGAGTTGGTCTCACATGCTTTGAACATGCTATCAAGAGAGACTAGTCCCGGAAGTAGGACACCATGCTTGGCAGAGGGAAGGAGCAGGTGAGTGAGAAGACCCTTGGATGAGATGGGCTTGTCCAGTAGCTACAACAAGGGGCTCACACATAAGTATTGGGAGGAGGATACAGCAGCAGACAGTGTTGTGTTTTGTTGTGCAGAGCGTCGCTGGGCATCTACTCAGCATCACCTAGCAACAACTATACCAGAGTGAACAAATCTACTGTGAACCTCGTTTGCTCATTAACAACGTATGTCTCACAGTAGCGAATGCTGGAGTGTAGCGTGAAAGTAACACTACCTGTGATGATTAAGATTATGTGTCATTTAACTGGACCGGGATTCTCAGTGATTTGATAGTTTTTTAACAGTAACACCATCTTCCCTTTTGTGAACTGATGTGGTCAGGCTCTTTTTTCTCATAACCCATTTTTATATAATGATTGAATCTTTGAAACCTAGTCAGGTTAATTATTGAAGAGTGTGTAGACCACACTTTGTTTCTGCAACCATCCATAGATGGGTATTTAGAGTGTTTGCACATTTTGGTTATTGTGAATAGTGCTAAAGTGAATAATCTGGAATTTTTTTTAATGGACCATACCAAATTAAAAAATTGGGGGAATAGATCCCCTTGTCTTTCATCGTTGGCTAAAAGTTGACTGCATGCTTTACCAAACGACAAAGTGCTGGTGGCCCTGCCACGAAAGCAGTAGGCTGGTCAGCCCAAGCTCTGTGATTCAAATCCTCTAGCTGCTCTATGGGTGAAGCGATTTGCTGCCATAAAGATGTGCAGTCTTGGAAACACTGTGCAGAGTCAGTATGATCCAGAGCTGACTCAGTGGCCGTGGGATGGGCCTAGAAAGAAAGATAACAGAATTGGGAAAGCACCTAGTCAATCTCTACTCTATAAGTTGATATAACTTCTATTAGTTTATATAGTTATAATTACGTGCCCCCCCCCACCAAAACAACAAAACAACAACAACAACAAATCAGTTGTTGTAGAGTCAATTCCAAAGCATCGTGATCCTACAGGACAGAGTAGAATTACCCTTAAGATTCCCAAAGTAGTGAGTTTTATGGAAACAATTGTCACATCTTTCCCCATGAAACGACTGGTGGGTTTGAACTGTCAACGTTTGGGTTAGCAGCTGAGTGTTTAATTACTTGCCAGGAGAGGTCCCTAGCTGCATAAAATATATAATTTGGACAGAGTTCCACTGTCTTAGTCAATGTTCTCAAGATAAGTAGAACCAGAGATAATACAGGGGCTTCAAAAAGTTCAGGGAGAAATTGAAAAATGGAACAAAAGGAATAGAATTATTCTAGGAACAGTTTGAAACACACGCACCTGTGTGTATAAAATAAAGTATATAAAGAGAGCAAATAAAAAAGTATTGCTATTGATTCTCGACATATCCTCCTCCATGAGGTCTATATACTTCTTGAGGTGCTCACCCTTCTCCAAAGAATTCTGTGCTCTCCAATTGACTCCATGTCAAAGTGGCAGTTTGGACATACTCGGTGAACTCAAGTCCCATTCCTTTTAGGTATTTTTTGAGTTGAGGGGACAAAAAGAAGAGAAGGATCGAGTTGTCATGTGGACGAGGAAAGGTTTCCCCCATGAAATTCTTGTAGGACAGTGCTCATTAACCTGAGGAATGAGCAGGTGTTTTGTTGTGATAGAAAATATATTCCTCAGTGCAATTTCACTGGCATTTCCTCAGCAAGGTTTAACCTTCAGTGTTTTTAAAACTTCACTCTACTAAACCCCCCTGACCAAGAAAATCTATCAAGATTACTCACTGTGATCCTGCAAAACAATTCCTTTAATCTTCTGAGCTGACCTCTGCCTTGAATGTAACTGGCCAAACAGACACCCTCAGAAGCCACTCTTTCAACTGGACTTTTTCTTTGGAGGCACGCTAATGAGATTAACACAGCATCTGACTGAGAGAGCATGTATGCAGGCATTCATCAATTGCAGAGACATGTTTAAGCAAGCTGTGCTTGTAATGGACCCATGCATGTATGAACTAGATCCTTACGACAATGCATTTTTGCTTACCCACAAATATATTCCAGGGTTGCGACCACATGTTTGGTGGCAAGCTCTTGATCCAGAGGTCAGTCAGTGAGCTAGAGACTGTAACAGGCTTAGGCCCCTACATCAGTAGGGCAAGTGACAGGAATGGTAAAAAAAAAAGGAAAGACATTCTGAGACATATCTAATCATAGTCTTATGTTAGAATGCATCCTAGGGAAACTTCCTCAGTATGGAAGGTAGCAATTGACATTACTTGACTACAACAAAAAGTTTTGGTGGTATCGTGAAGTCAACAAATGACAAGGTCAACAGTTTGAAAACACCAGATGCTTCTTAGGAGAAAGGTGAGGCTTTCTACGGCTGTAAGGAGCCTCCGAAACCCAGAGGACAGTTGCTCTGTGTTAGAATTGACTCCATGGCAGTAAGTTTGAGATTTTTAAGTCAACAGATCTAATCACATATAATTACTTTGAATAGTAACTAGGCTAGTTTTTGACCAAACCAAGGCACTCTCTCTTGGCTAAGTTGATTCATAAAAGTAAATATCACATCTGGCAGTCTTTTATATTTTTCCACAATGCCTGAATTATAGATATAAAATCATACTTATCCCTTTGCTTTTCATTTCTATTTCTGCCACTGCACTCTACAGAGCTCTAATCATTGTCCCCTTTTAAAACGACTCTTTTCACATTTTCCCCATCTTGCTTTATTTCCCAGGTTTTCACAATTTTTGGGTAAGTCTCATGTTGCATAGCCTATTAACTGCCGATCTAATGTATGCTTCCTTCTTCAGTACTAGCATCATCACAGCTGTGCGCTTTTCCTCGCTTTTGTAGAGGTGAAGGATGGCTAGGTGACACCAACCTGGTCTATTTGGTGGAGACTTTTCTGAATCTTGCTTTCCTGATGTCGGCCCCACCCTGTCCTAAGCTGCCCTCCTTTGACTGTGACACATGGGCCAGAGTGAGACCCATTTGTGAAGCGTGGAGGAGCCACACGTGCAAAGCAACCTGGGACCTTGATGACATTGGAGAGTCCCTGTACCTGTCTGGCTTGCCCACTCTCAATCTCCCCATGGTGTTAACACACTAAGCAGCTGTAATTACTTAAGTCACAATCATAGATAGCTGTCTCCTGCATGCAGACCATCCCTACCTGGTACATCTTTGAATTCCTCCATGGAGCCCTCTCTAATGAGTGCTCATTTCTTACTGATGTTGTAGGTTAAAACAATCTAAACTTACTATCTTGTGATCCTGGGAGTTGAAAGTCTCCAGTGTGTTGACAAGGCTGTATTTTTTCTGGAGGTTCTGGGAGTGAACTGGCTTTCTGGATTTTCCCAGTTTCTAGAAAATGCTGCTGCCTACTTTGGACTCATGCTCCAGGAAGACGTCACCTTCTCCTTCTGTCCTCGCCTCTCCTTTTCTGACCCTGTCTCTTCCTCTTCCCTCTGAGAAGAGCTCTTGTGACCACAGTAAGCTCGCCCAGACCATCCAGGCTAACCCCTCCATTGCAATGCCCTTAACTTACCGTATCTACTGGAGTATACACCGACCTGGATACCAGCCGAGGCACCTCATTTTACCACAAAGCTGTATCCAAAATGTGCTGAAAACCTGGGCTTATCCACGAGTATATATGTCAACCGCATCTATAGCGCCCCCTTTTGCACACAAGGTAGCCTATTTTCATGCTTTAGAAATTATGATATGGACATCTTTGGGAACATTATTCTGTCTACCATATACATCCTGTATTTATATATCAGTAAAAATCTTAAGAAACATATTTATTTAGCTATATTATTTTATATAATTTTAATTATTTTTCTGTGTATAGATCTCATTTCCTTGTCCAAAACATGAATCCCCTGAGAACATATAGTCTCTACCTGGACCCTAACCCCCCTGCTTTTGAGTCAATTTGGATTTCTACTGCCCCAATGTGACAGAGCAGAGCTGCCTTATTTAAAAAGCAACCCCCCCCCCTCCAAACATCTTTATGTTTAATTGGTTACACTGATATGTTTTCACTCCCCCTTATTTCCTGGGAGTTTCAGTAATCACCATGGAAAGCATACAAAGATTTTACAAAAGTGGGAGATGTAATTTTTTTATGAGAAGCTTTTTTATGATTAACAAATTTCAGGAAGAGTTTTGATGACCCTTTTTTGGCACCAACTAGGAAAGTACTGCTACAGAAGAAAATACCCACAATCAATTTCTCAAACATCCGTCATTGAAGTCTGTATGGAGCATGTTCTCCTGCAACACACATGGGTTAGCCACTTGCTGGGGTCAATGCATGACACCGG